>LJIJ01000884.1:0-68084 GCA_001718145.1 Orchesella cincta
CACGAAACGTCCACCACGCTTGGATCTTGTACCAAGTCAAAATCTTCCTTGAAGAGCAAAATATAAGCGTAAACCAATATGATAGTGACTATAACATAACACAAGCCACAAGGCATGCACAGTACAGGAAAAGTTGAAAGAGGAGAGAAGAACCCCCACATACAAAGTTGTTATGTGATATGGCTGAACTATTTCTTAGTCTGTTTTGCCGTTCCTCTGCGCGAACAAAGACGAGAGCTACGAGGCGAAAAGGAATCTACTCGGAAGATTTTCGCACGGCCAACCTCCTTGCATTCCATGGACTCAGTTTTTGTGAGCAGACAACATGACATTCAACATTCCAATTTTCGCCTTTCAAAATCCTACATTCCACACTTCCACACTAGTCTATTTTAAACGTGGGACTGTGTATCCTTCAACTCAAACCACACACCGCAGCACCAAAATTGAGCATGCCGAGATGTGTTACCGAGTAACCCTTCTGAAACACCACCTCGCGTACACTTATCCACAACAGCACCACCCACAACAATATTCCTGGCACGTCGTCAGGACCTCAGTCACATCATCATTCCCCACAGTATCAACATCAACAACAACAACATCATCGATACAGCAGTCAACAACATGGTGGGGGAGGAGGAAATAATGAGGAGTACCAAGAAGATTTCGATACTGATGACATTGCTGATCAGTTGAATGCCATAAGATTTAAGTTGGAGGAGAAGAGAAAGCGAATTGAGATGGAGAAGACTAAAATGGAAACGATTGTTACAAAACAACAAGCCAAGCTGGGGAAAGCTGCGTACCTCAAAGCCCTTAATAAAGTAAGTGCCTTCTTTCTAATCCTCCTCAGCTTAAGGATTAAAATTAAATATACATTAATATATTATGAACTATAAAATGTGGTTAACTTAATTCCAAAGCTTTAAAACATGTAAAATCTTACAAAGGGTGAAGTAATAATATGCGTATGCCGGTATATATGTTCTTCGTATTCATAATGCTTTCTCCATATTTCACTTCGAAGGGAAAAGGTGGCGAGGGGATAAGTAGTGGGAGTTCTTCGGCTACCACACTAAGAAGTGGTGGCCAAGCGCTGGATGTCAGTGCAAGGAAAAAGCAGCTATCGCTAAAGGTTTGCTTACGTATTTACTGCTTTGTATCGTTATAACTATATGTAATGTAATTAATTGTTGTTCTGCTTTGTTTGAGTTTTTAGGATAAATTGCTTTTTCGTTGGCTTTAGTTTGTTTTTATTTTTATTTATGTTAGATCTAACTTATTTATTTAACTGATATTTATTCGTTGCATGTTATGTAATGGAATGCTATTTATTTATTTATTTTTTTATATAATTTGGAAGTAGCGTTATAATTTCCAGTATTAGTTTTTTTACTGGCGGTTCGAGTTTTTGTTATTTACATGATTAGAATATGAGTTAACATTTTATTTTATTCAAGTACTTAATTGAAATTAATATTGTTGAGTTCAATTATTAATAACATACATTCTGCTAAAAATATGTTGGACCAAATGATATATTTTTGTTCAAACTTTTACAGGACTTGGAAACAAAGTGGTTAGCAAAGACTGATGAGCCGTGCCGTACCCCTGAAATAGAAAATATGGATATAGAAACTTATCAACGTTCCCTAGCAAGGTACTTGACCGCTTTAATCCATTTTAAATACTGATCTGATACTAATGCCCACACTTGCAAGTGCTCTATTTAAGCGTAATTTGTTGATGTTCTAGGATGGACACTAGTTTAACCGAATTGGAAACAGATATTGGGAGGCTTACACATCAACAAGAACAGATTCGAAGACAGTTCTTTTTGCATGGAGATCAAGCAAGTAGTGGTGCTCATTCCTCAAACGATACTGCCAAAAGAAAAACGTGGACCGTGCCAACGGGCGGCGGTGGCGGTGGTAGCAATACCAACGTTGCCCAGCCTCGATCTCAGTGGGGAAGTCCTAAAACATATAGTGACAGTGATAATCCAAGAGAATCCACTCCACCACGTGTTACTTACAATGGTGACGTGAGAACAGCCACAGCAGCACCTCAAATACCACCAAGATCTGCTCCAAGCAGCTCTGGTAGTGGAGGTAACAGTAGTAGTCTATCGTATAGCTCTTCCTTTCGTCTTCATTCCAATGCAGATACTCAAGGAAATCGTCTCTTCGGCCGACAAACGTAAGAAGCAGTCAGCAACACTTCATTATCATAATAAGTTGGAGACTAATTAACTTGCTAATTAGTTTGAGCATAGAGATTACAAGTGCTTAATGGATTCTTTATGTTATTCCTGTCATGTATGCAGTGATGACCATGAGAAAGAACACGAAGAGACTAAGCCACGCCTCCACCAAGGCAGAGAACGGCTGCGACATTGTATCATGCTCCACTTCCCACTCCACCACCGGATGACATGGAGCCTCAGTCTGTGTCCTTTGTTCAGGACGATACCACTCCATTAGCCAATGAATTGGGATCAATGAACAGTAAGAAATCATCGTTACATCAAATCACATCCGGTTCTAAAACGTATCGCATTACCCCAGAAAGTGGATCGCCACGAGACCTTCGGCACATCGTTTATTTACTAGTGATGCACCTGGTGGTAATTGTAGCTATTATTTTCAGTAGAATTCTGGAGATAATTTTAAAAATTACGACCAAATTTTATTGACACAACCCTTTATTTTGGTTTTGCAGAAGGATCATTGACTTCATCAGATGAAATCCCTCTTTGCACGAAAAGGGTTTCTATATTGCCTTAGACAATGATGCACCTAAGCGACCCAAGCCTCCACTTCGAACACGGTCGCCTGCAAAACGTAGGGAGTCTGGTACTTCTGGTAGCGCAGGCTTGCAGAGGCGAGATCTGACCACAGAATATATACAGTCCATTGTTGATCGCGTCCCTATTTCAAAAGATGACGACGAGGAGTCTGACCAGTTTTATCAGCACGACGGCGGAATCTGTGATGGAAAGGAGAAACCTGCTGGTGAATTGGTTATTGATGAAAAGCCAAATATGGACCGGTTCGTTGTCTACCTTTGTTTAGTCGTAGTTTAAATTTCGATAATTATTCCATCTGCAGTAGAAGTAGAAAATTTCTCCTAGTCCGAGTACTTACTTACTACTACTTTTCCTGAAGCAGGAAGATGTTGCACGTTTCGCTTTTTCTCCTCTATTTTCTTTCTTTGCATATCATTATTTGTTTGGTTGTTTTAATTTTTTAAACACGCATTTTTGGACACGTGTGTTCTGGCTAACAGGAGCTGGAATACCAAATGGAAAAGAAGAAAGAGCGTATTCTGATGCAGTCCTTAAAGAGACAACAGGCTGTTGAAGAGTCTAGAAGAGTAAAAGAAATGGAGACGCAAAGGCGTAGGGCAGAAGAAGAAGCAAAGGCAGAAGAGAAAGTTAGAAAACGGGAAGAAGAGAAAGCAAGGCGCCAGGCAATCTTGGAATCATATCGAATGAAAAAGCAGGAAAACGGACAAAGATGTTAGTTTCAATTGCTATATATACGTACCTCGACATGCTTTTTAAGTTTGATTTATTGCACATACGGCAGTTGAGTGAAGAATGTACATGGTTTGTCGTGGAAAAAAATTCTCGGACATCAACTTTCGGTTGTATGAATCGTGTGTAATTGTAATTTTTGTGGCTGTATTATTGCTAAATTATGATGTGTGTGTATTTTGTAGACCAAAGGGGGGTGGGAAGTACAGGAAAGTAGTGCGAAAAAGTTCATGAGACCGAAGTCGAGTTCCAGTGTTGGAACACGCCCCCGTCCGAAAACAATCCATTTGTCGGAAGTGGATTCTGGTGCAAGTGGCACGGAAACCCCACGACATGGTATGCTAGCTTACGTTTCTACACTTTCATCAAAAGTATATAATGAGTGTTTGTGACCCCATTTCTGATCAATGTTTGCTTGAATGCACAATAGGTGCTCTCCGTCGAAGTGATAGTCAGACATCCAGTACGAGCCTTGCTAGATCTTACGGTAAACGAGGTTCGTCCAATACGTTGTACTCCGGTGAGTTAAATGTGGAGCTGATGTTGAAAATTCATAAATAATATTTTACTAATACTTTACAATTTTCCATCATTTCAGCTACAAATTTAATTTGTGAGAGTAAACTTTTCCATGATTTGCCATATATATTTTTACAATTCAAACTAACGGGTTAGGAATAGGAGATAGTTGTTGAATGAACGAGTTGTGAGTATGATGTGGTGTGTAGGTGTTTTGATTTGAGTTGTTACCTTTAGTTTTTTTATTATTATCTTGTTTGAGTGGATTGATGAGTGTGAAGTGTTTTGATTTTGCCATGATTAGCAACGGGTGCAACCAGCCGGTCAGGGTCCAGGGATCCGTGGGTTCCACATCCTCACTTAATCAAGGTATTGCAGCGGTTACTGCCGCCAAGAGTGTTTTATTTTATTTTGTTTCATTTTATGCAATGTGTTCAATTACGAAAGCTCCTCAAATAATAATAGCAGACTCGGCAGCATGCAGAATGGAATGATTCAACAAAATTATGAACTACGGCTAACAACTCTAAAGTTTTTATGATTTCTTTTTTTATTTGCAATTTATTTAAAATGCATGCTGGAAAAGCTGTTAGTTTGAAGCGTAGTAATGATGGATTGCATGCACAAAATGCATTGATGTGATGTGATGCATGGTTATCAATTTTGAATGATTTATTTTGCTTTTGTCATTGTTAAATTAAGAAACGAGACGTTCTCGACCTGCAAGCTCTTATGACCGAAGGTCCCGTCCTCGGGATTTGTCTACATCTCGTTTAGAAGGTAATTTTTGTATTTGTGGTCTTATTTTGCTTGCACTTTTAACTACTACTTACGTTTTGTTGACGCTGACACTTTTACCGTGATTATATAATGTGACTAAACTACCAAAGTCTCAGTAATGCAAACAAAAATATGTTGTCTGTCATGCACTCTAAACTCATTAGTATGTACGTAATCTCGGATTCAAGGCCGTATGGAAACTAAAAAAACAGATTGAAGAAGTGCTAATTTGCGTTTGCGCCCACCTCATTGCAAATTACTAAACAAATTATTATTATAAGCTAGAACGAACGTACTGTTTTACTCTTTGTTACAGAGTAGCCTAGACATGACTTTGTATTATATTTGGTTCTAACAACGTGCTAATTGCATATTTTCACTCACGGAACAAGTCGAATTCGTGTAAGTAGTTTATAAAGTTGGATTTAATTTTTATTTTCAAGTTCGATCATCTCGACGGGATAGTTATATGGGATCCCAAGAGTCATTAGCTCATCGCCATAATTCCACATCTTCCCTTTTGGATGGTCAGATTTAGTTTTTTTTTTGTTTTTATTTTCTGGTGTCGGGATTTATTACATTTATCATTTCTGAAACGCATGGGTTATAGGGATTATTTAGTATTTTTAAATCAGTTTTATCGCTTATCCAAAATTGGAATAATTATTGTATTGGTAGTATTTAAGAAATTATAATTTGGTTTTAATTTGGCAAAAATTTACCGTTATGCATGAACGCTTTCTCGGTCGCTTTAAACTTGCTTTCACTCGCTTACGTACACGTTTTGCTTTTCCAGCTTTGGTATATTACAATAAAGATTGAAAATTTGGGTATTGTATTGGAAGGGAATAATTACTAACGTTGACTAGTGTAAGGGAATAAATAGTGTGTTGGTGGTTCGAAAGTTGTTTCGCGTATTCACACATAGGTATATACGAATATATATGGCAGTTGTTGAGTATAAATAAATTAGGTTTATAAAACAAAGTAGTCGGGATTTTAACATTTGTTACGTTACAAGATCGGTATTAAAAGTTGATTATTCATTATTCTTATTATGCCTTATTCTCGCTTTTTGGTTCCGTGCTTAATATGCTGTAGGAGTTGAGACAGACGCAAGCAGTAGTGGTGGAGCTCAGAACAGGGATTCAGATTCCGGAGTTGGAACCTGTTCACCACCCAGACGTCGGTCACCCTCTCCTGCCACTACAAAACCTGTAATACGCAAACCCCTGACCTTGGGGTCTCAACAACAGCCTTCGTGTTCGCTTCCGTCTCCTTCTGGCAATGGTAAAATTAGTGGGGCTTCTTGTAAATACATTTTTAACTTCTCTTGTACAGTTAAATTGCTAGCTTGTAGATTGTACAGCGTTATAGTTGTTTCTTAGTACTACGAATACATTGCACTACAGCCGTTAACCACGCTTTAAAATAATGCAAAAAGGCTTTGGGGGAAGTGCTTGCTGGTGAAAGTATAGAATGTGGGTGTAAACTCTCAACACTGATTACTTGCAGGTCCTGGCTCTCTTCCACCAGGTCTAATTTCCCGAAGACATCGAGGCTTTGATGACGGTGCTAGTGATATCTCCTCTGTTGCCAGTTCCAATATGGATTATTCCGGTACAATTTCATTCAATTACTAACGACATCGTGTGTTCACTGCATTCCATTTATTGAGCATTTCTTCATATTTCTTTACATAGGTCTCCGGCTCTACAAACAGCCAACAGCAAAATCTAATCGAAGCATCATTTTGAATGCTGTTGAATACTGTGTATTCCCTGGTGTGGTGAATCGTGATGCAAAAATGAAGGTTTTGGAAGAGATTAATAGATCTGAGAGTAAGCATTTCCTCGTCATGTTCCGTGACGCAGGGTGCCAGTTCCGAGCTTTATATACATACATACCAGAGACAGAGGAAGTCATTAAGCTATATGGTGTTGGGCCCAAACAAGTTAATGATCGCATGTTTGAAAAGTTCTTCAAGTAAGTTAATAATTGACAACTAATTTATCTATCTATCTTGCTTGCCGATTTGCAATTTTTAGCTGACTGATGAAATGTGTGTAATTCTTGCGTTCAGGTACAACTCTGGCGGAAAGTGTTTTTCTGTAGTGCACACGAAACATCTCACAGTGACAATTGATGCCTTCACAATCCATAACGCTCTGTGGCAAGGAAAGAGGCTGCCAACTACGAAAACTAAGGACATGGCGCTGGTCATTTAACATGGGATACATCTTCTACAATATACCTTTTCAATCTTGGATTTGCATCATGATATGAAGTCACCAGATACACATTAGATATATTCAGGCATATTAGTTAGGTGTTAACTTACAGAAAGTGATCAGTGTCTCGTAATACTTATAGTGTAACAATCTTCCATTTTCATTGAAAGGCCTGGAAAAAGAAAACAGATTTTTGTCTTTCTCATTTCAATACGATGTAAGAGTTATGTTAATTATGAGATTTGTCTATTATTATAATTTTTAATCTTACCAAGTATCCGAACAAGTAAGTGTCTAAAAGGGCACATTAAAACCGTAACAGTGAGAGTACACATCCTAGAAATCTCCTTTCTTTGTTAACATCACTACCTCTTCCGTACCAATTTAGTTATATTTTACGGCTTAAAATGTATGTTTTAGACAACAACGCAACGTCAGCAAATATTAAGCCAATCCTGATCAAATAAGATGTGATCGTTTTTTTATAGAGGAGCAATCCAGGTTTTTAAAAAAATTACATGAATATTATGTCGAGCAACGAATCGTTTTTTACTAGTACTACTACTACCACACACGTAATTTTCTTTTATTTTGTACGGGTGACTGCAACGTTTCAGTCAGCATAATCCAAAATAAGCCTTCAACAATAATAGTCGATATACTGAAAACGCAGTATGAAATCCACATACAGACAAAGCACGTAACACAAGCTCCAGTTTTGTATAGAGCTCAGTTTTAGCAAACATCATTATCATCGTCATCATCAGATCAATGTAGTACATCTTTTACTATTCTATATGTAATGTATCTGTGTAACTGCTCAGTATATTTAAGTACATAAACATATAAAAGCTAAAAACAAAGTCTACAATGAATATACGTGAATAATATACTCCTCTTTTTCAAGAAAAGAATTACCATGTTTTAACCAAAGGCTAACTTTATATGCTAACACAGATTTTATTTACTGAAGGTTTTAAAAAAATGTTCTGCAACCAACTGCGATGGCTTCCAATATTTTAAACAACCATTTTATGTTTTGGCTTTATTGGTTCTAACGCAGTCCATGATGAGTTTTTTTTACTGTTTTTAGTTAGTGATATAGAAAGTGCTATACAATATCGATATATTGATGTAAATATATACATGTTGATGATTTGTATTAAATACGCTTTTAACATGCTTAAATTGTTACCGTTGATCATGTATGAGAAGCAAGAAAAGAAACAGAAAGTCATGATTTCTGGTAAAGGTGATTCAAGTTCGCTGTAGTTGACAACGTGGTTTTAAAAAATAATATATTATTTACTAACTTTCTAAGACGAAACTGATGTTGGGTGAGATGAGGAGGAGGAGGGAGGATGAGAAAAGTGTGCTTTTATAAGAGGCAAGCAACAGATCCCTTTTGCGTGTCTTGTGATTGCTAAAAACTCACTTTTATCTTTAAAATGTACAACCTAATCAAGAAAAAGTCTTGTGTGTTGTTAACCATAAGGCAACATGTATGTTCTAGCTAGCTATTAGAAAGAAACTGTCACTGTGTAATAATATAATTGTCATACTACTACTAATTTTATGTGTATGTATAAATGTATGTATTAAGCTCGAAATCAGCTTGACAGACTGTACTACCACTATATATTATACTACTGTATGCTACTCACCACAAATTAACTGCTAATAATTTATTATTGACCTCCTTTTTTTATTACTTCCAATTTTATTACTATTAAAAACGAAACTAATCATTTTGTAAGAGTTTATAGGAGTAGTGGTCCGTGTTAGTATTGTTATTTTATAGTAGCAACTACCGGTAAAAATGATGATGGAATAAAATTGAAAAAAATAATCTAAACTATCAATGTTCTATATGCTGACCCAAAACTGTTTAAAAAGTACGCATGACTCATGTTAACTGCCTAGATAGCATCCAAAATCATTCTAGGTAGGTAGGTAGGTGATGCGATCTAATGTATGGGAAGCCAGCAGCACTTCAAATCATAATGCTAGAGTTTATAGTAGAAAAATACACATAGTTATGTTGTAGAGATTTGTTTTAAAAATGATGATGATAATAATAATATACATAAAATGTAGAAATTGAAAAAAATCAGTATCATGCAAATTGCTACCTGTCAACAGCAGTAGCATCTGCATGCCATATTAATGTGTAATCATCGTATCCTTTGATTTAACAAAGGTAAAATATCATATTTGTAATGCGGAGCATAAAACATAGAAAGGCTCCAAAGAATAATATATATTCATGTGCTGAAACTCACGCTATTTGCTACTACTATAAACTACTACCAGTACTACCTTGAAAGCTAATATTTGAAATGAAAGCTGATGATGACATAATATTTATAAAAAAACGATAAAAACTGTAAAATGTAATGATGTCATTCACAATGAAAATAACGTTTACCACTACACTACAATACTATATACAACGGTAAAACAGTAATAATTAATATGTTACATTATATAAAAGAAATACAAGTTGTATAGCAAAAATGGAAACCATATATTTGTTTCGGGGTGGATTTCACCAGTTTTTGCGAAATAAATCCGGCTTCGGTGTGCCAATTTTTACTCTACTTTGTCTCTTTTCCATTCAATTTCTACTGGCTAATGCTAGTGCTGTCATCTCATCGTGCATTTTCAAATGTTTTTGATACGCGATACCAGAAAGAAAGGATATGCAAATGGTGAATTTTACCTGCAAGCAATTCCGAATGCTACGAAGCAAATGACTATGGAAGATTAGATATGGATGAAAGTAGGATATTTGCGTACCCTGTATGAAATTACTTTTTACTTTATGCATTTTATTCAAACGAAACGGTTTAAAAATTTTCTTGTTATCCTAATAAAATGGAGATTAAGAAAGAAAAATATTCAAATGATGCAATTATCTCAAATACCCGACCAGAAGAAAGAGCATCCAGCACTGTCAACAAGTTCACAAGGACGGCCTGGAATATGGGTGTTCGTTCTCCTAACCTTGCTTGCATACGTGTCCATTGACAAAGAATTTACGCATGATTTATACACGTATTCCGGATTGTAAAAGACAACAGAGCGTTTCTGTTGTGTGCTGGGGAATTTTCCACTTTGCTTTGTGATTAACCATTATTTTCCGTTCATAGAACTCGATAACTGTTATCATTGTTTTATTTTGACCCGTCGGATCTTCAGCCTTAAAATCGTGGTTAAAAGTTAAAACTAGTTACACTTTGTGTTTCGTTGCTTTGCTGCATTGTTTAGAAAATATTTTGATTTTGAAAATTGTGATATATTTTTGTGTTTCACAACAGGGTAGGGACGAGGACTTTTTGAGTTGAACGAGTGGATTTGCTGACTTTCAATACAACTAGTATTGTAAATTGGTAAGGGGAATCATTTAACTTTCGGTAGATGTAAAATCCGTCTACTGCAAATGTGTTTCTCGGTTGCTTAAACACACACTTGTCAGTTTTGTCCGTTACATATTTATGTTATAGATCATCATGTCGAATGCTGATGAAGGAGGTTCTCAAAGTCGAGTCTCTCGTGGCCGAGGCTTCCGATCTCGTGGAGGAGGTGGACCTTTTCGGCGTGTAGCAGGACGAATGAATTCAAGCTATGGGAGAGGTAAATTGAATGATGATCATATGGATGATATTGTGGGACCCATTTATCCGGAAGCAATTGACATGACTCCAGTTCGTCCTGAGGGCGGGGAAGCTGTTAACCCCGCATTAAGGGAGTGGATGAAACCGTTACTCCCTATTCCACGGGAACCGATCAAATTTGAACCGCCGGAAACAAATGAGCACATTGAAGCTTTGGAATTCATGCAATCGGTATGTTCCGTGCATGCATGGTGAAATGTTTTCTACCTTTTGATAAATAATGTCCGACTTCATGTTTTAAAAACATTTTTTATTTGATGTTTAGTTCAAAAAGGATAGACAACTCATGAAATGCTGGCGTATGGAGGGGGCTGAGTTCGACTACTTCGACTGTAGTGGTATGCATGGCATTAGTGAGATGTGCCAGTTTTGCGATGGGAGGGTATGCAAAACCTATACATATAAAAGCTTTCGTAATTTGTTTTTGCATAGTTCTATATTCTATAATGAGTTTGATTGACTCGTATATTATAATAGCGGGGTCCTTGGGTGAGATCTGCTGACACACAGGAACCTGATGAAGCTTTCTTGCGGTACCAGGAGTCTGTCATCAATTCACTTCCGGTTAGTAACACTAGAAATAAATCTTTGCGTTGCGTAATCTATGATTTAATAATTTTTGTAATTGTGATATATGCTCATTAGGCCCGATGTGCTGACCCAGCGGTGCTAGAATCCCTAAACCCATCGAAACTTGGGACCTTAGGAGAAGATGAGGATGCAAAATATGATTACGCAGATGCTGAGTACGGAGTACCATCAAGTTCATTCAGCATCCTTGGGTGAATCTTCAATTCATTTTGATGAATTTCTTGTTATTCAGTTATAAATTATTATAATACTTATTTATTTCATGCTGATTTCTATGAAACGGTGAAAGTTGTGGCTTTGTAGTGTGAAATTAACTAACCTCTTGTAGTAGTTTGAATAGTTTGAGAAACCGGTTACATCTAATCTACTATTACCGTATAAATCTATCCTTTGTTAAATGAATTTTGTTTGAAATAATAGTAAATGCACTTGATAAAAAATTTGTTGTTAGAAATGTGGTTTTATTCACTTTAAATTTTGATTTTTTGGTAAAATTGCATTTATAAATGACGGAAATGGTATCATACGTCAATACGCTTTAAAAGCATTTGCCATTAAAGTATAAGTTCTGACTGGCATCTCCATGAAGTCGATTAGATAAGAAATCCCAGCGTTGCTGATTTTCGTGAGGACCTGGTAGCTTCTGTGTTACTTCTGCAAAGAAAAAAACAATAATGAATTGATTAGATTCAACTAGTGTACAACTTTAAATGATACAAAATTGCACAAAATGCATATTATGAAACTAAGAACTTTCCCCAAATCTATGCAACAAGACAAAATCAACAAACATTGCACAAAAAAGTAGCATCACAGTGAGGGTGTTAAAAAAACAAAAGTTTATTCAACTGTTAATTGGTTTTACAAAATGTACAACTCATATCACAGCCCCGATGTAAAGATGTTGATGATGAGAAGACCAGGAATTACAATCATATTACTTATCAGGTAGATACATACGTTACAATGCGGAGGAGCGGTCGTACTACTCTCCGTTTCCTCAGCCTTTCTCCAAAGAAAGTCCCGGCATTGAGCAAGTAACATTCCACCGCTATAAGAAGGATTTTCATCATTTTTAATTGCAAAAGCATCTGTAGCATCACCACTACCCGTAAGTGCTTTCATTCTTTCTTCTAAGCCGCAGTCACCAGTAAACTTGCTGAAAAAACCTCCCGGTTGAATCTTTAGCAATTAAAAAGTAAAGAGCATAACGGTTTTGCTACACCTACATTACTTTTGCACGCATTCAATATAAACTGCATTCTCTTTGGACCTTCATTACCTTCTTAGCAGCATGCCATAAAAATTTACTAGCTAATCCTATACACATTCCTCCTTTATATTTAATAGAGCCATCAGGGAGATACTCTGGCGTGCATTGCGCAGGATCTTCTTTAAACGCGTCTAAAATTTTTGTAGCATCAAAACTGCTGCTGTTGCCAAGTGGAGGACATCCTTCTTCATAATCCCCGGACCTCATTCGTCTTGTTATGCTGCACAAGAAACAATCTTCTGTGTCACCTCTAACTTTGGCTCCGCATCGGCTACAAGAGGGAGGAGTAGGTGGAGTCCACACTGGGATTTCTCTTTCTGGTAATGACCCTGTTGGTGGGCACACAGTTTTACAACCGCACCTAATGTCCTGAAGTCGCTTTTTCAAAAGTTCAACCTCGCTTAACATATCGCAATCATTTCGAGGCGGAGGTGGGGGCTCTTCGTCTTTGGGTGCTTCTTCCTCTTTCGTTTCCGTTTCTGGAGGAGGAGGAGTTGAATCATTTGGAGGGGGGCAAGGAACTCCTTCAGGTTGTGGACATGCTCCTGCAGGAGGAGGGCTATCTGAGACAGATTCCTTACGTGGAGGACACGGATCTTTTGGAGGTTCTGGTGTAGACGCCGGAGGTGGTATGAATGGTTCTGGTTTAGGAGGAGGTGGAGTAAATGTAGGAGGGGGACAAGGGTCCTCTTTTGGAGGTTTGACAGGTGGCTCCTTTTTTGAATCTTCCTTTTTACCATCCTTCTTCTTGCACTTTTTCTTTGGCTTTGGGATAGGTTCACAGCTTGGATCTTCAACTGATATCTGTTTCACTGTTATTTCTACGTCTTTACTTGGCTCGGGTTGTGCTGGTTCGGGATAAAGTTGTCTGGTTTTCTTTGTGAGCCGCTCCAAGATCTGCTCACAAGTTTCATTTGTTGAGCACTCTGAGAAAGGAGCCTGGACACGGATAATGAAATTGCTCATGGCTTTACAGTTATTCTTATCATCTTCTTCCGGGCCTGCTTCAACTGGTCCCAAATCTTCACCTTCAAGCTTTTCATCAATTATGCATTCCCTCTTTGCGGTTCCATCAAGAAAGAATTTGCAGGAATCATCCATGCACTCTGCACTTTCTTCGATTATGCATTCCCCTTCCGCGTCTTCAACACATTCCTCTTCTTCTTCTTGTTCGTCTGGACACTCACAAGTACACTGGCAGCCGTCGATTTCGATTAATCCGTTTGTCTCTTCCTCACAATCCTCTTCTTCCTCTTCCTCACAATCCTCTTCTTCTTCTAACTCCTCCTCTTCTTCTTCTTCACAGTCTTCATCTTCATCAATCACTTCCTCCTCTTCACACTCTTCATCAACCCCTGCACAGTCTACTTTTGTCATGAATGGAGAATAATAACCGTCTTTTCGACATATGAGATGGGTATCGAATACATCACGACGCCTTATTTGTTCGTCTGGAACTTGTAGTTGTAGTTTTTTACATGCCTCAACAAGCTTCGAATCCCCCTTTTATGCAGATTATAAGTTTTATGATCAACAACGCTTATCAAAAACAATCAATATTATGACCTTGATCCAACCCATAGTGTTACCCAATACATACAAGGAAACATTTATCATAAATGATTTATGAAATGTGCTTTGGGAAAGATTCTATGCACTTTATGAAGATAAGGTGGTAGTAAGTAGATGCGATTCCATACAATTGAATAACTATTCCAGTTCTATACATTACATTGAATACAATAATGCTTCCATACCTTTCCAAAGAATGAGGAGATCTTGGCCAAGACTCCCCCACCCCCTGATTTGTCAGAACCTTTAGATTTGGGGTCATCTGAGGACCCAGGACACCGAGGTTTCATCATTGGACAGTCTGCGGGGGCGTTGGGCTTACGTTTCTCGTCTTGTGCACTTCCACACTGTCCACAGTTTAGTTTTTTCTAGTACAAAAAATAAAAAATATAATCTTCATATAATCGATTAAGTTAACATAAAAGTAACCCCCTGTTTCAACTAATCCAAGATTTTAAATAAAAATAAGAATAGAATGAAGAAAGGTAAGAGAACGGGAAAGAGCAGTAGAATTGTAGGATAGTAGTATCCATGGGTTTTATATACAAACTACTCCACTTACGCCGCCAGAACCTCCATTTCGACCTCCTATAGACAAGGGGAGTATCTCAACACCACTGGGAGCTGGATAGCTTCGCTCTTTAAGTTTAGGAGGGCACTGGAGCCAAACCGGAAGGTTTTCTGGGGGACCAGAGATCCTGTTTCAAACCCTAAAGGCTGTGAGGAATGGCCATCTGGCTCTCTTCTTCTGATTCAGGAAATGTCCGAAATCTTTGTATAGTAATAAGCCCAGTTGCACCTTGCTGCAACAACTTTTTTTCTTTTATCGACAAAATATAAACTGCATCATGTTAAAAAAGTTAAGTTATTTGAAAGAACGTAGTCTACATATTGATATTTAATGAGCATACTTAAAATATTTTAAAGACTGGTAGGTATTTATGATTTTTATGCATAAACTGCATTTAATATTTCTCACTTACGACCAATATACAATTTTGAGTTATGTTAAGAATCATGACAATCTACATAGTTTTTACAACATACTAATTTCACATCAATCATGAATCAACATCAACAGAATATCTGAATGAAACTAAACCTCTGCATCGAGCGTCAACGTCAACCCTTACTAAATATTTATGTCAAAACCTCAGATGGTACCACATCCATTTTCCGCAGTACATCAATTGCATCTGTAAATAACAAAAAAGTCAATAATTTTTTTTACAAACCTGCTTCTTGCTGCCACCTCCACATTTAGTGTCACACATCTTGGATCAAGAAGCAATCACTGACTTTCTTTTATATGATTTAAAAGTAATCAACTTTTACACGAAACACTTGGTCACAATAATTACCACCTTTGAATGTTACAAAATTCAACCGACAAAGAAATTAAATGGGTCGTTTACTGGAATTTTAACGGCATGGGATCAAATTGATTTTTCATTTACAAAAGAAAAAATTGACTATGTGGCTACACCTGATCAACTAAAATAGTGACGGAATGAGATTTCGAATGGAATGAAAACGAGAGGAAGAGTGACTTCTTGACCTCTCGTGCATTTTCACTCTCTCTTCGAATAAGAGAAAGTCAGTGAAAGCTAGTGCGTTAGTAAGGCGGGAAATTCAAAAAAATGATTGCTTACTTATTGTTTCCAATACTTTCTCGCTTTTCTGATTGACGCTTTCCAACCGGACTGTCACATTTCTTGTCGGATGATGTTGCTGCAAAACGTTTCAGTTGATAAAAATGCATTTAAATCTATCATCACTCAAACATGAAGGACATTATCCTATAAATGTACATTTTTGTAATATTTAGTGGTTCTACGTATCATAATGTGCGGCAACAAAGCACATGCAATAAAACTTAACAGATAGTTTCTTTCCTTGCTAACTTTCACATTGATTGATAATAAACACAACTCATAAAATTACAGTGTGATGATGATGATGAACTATGTACATTTGATTGATGACCTTCTCTTTGCTTAAACTTACAGAAAATAAATTATTTGTCATTTCTAGACTAGTTCTAAATCAGAACCTATGAAAATTAGTACAGAACTAAAACAAAACTATGGACATGCTTCATTCATCATTGCTGACATATTACAATGATGACTATATAAATTGAGCTACATAAAATTCTTTAAATGAAGCAGAAGAACGAACATAAACGCTACGTCGGAAGTAAAATCGTGCATTAAGTGGGGGTGCATAAGTCGTTTTTTCACATTCCTCCATATTTGCTAAACTACCAGAAACGACCGAGCCCCCCTACTTACGAGTTCCAGCGATGAAGTTGTAAGCAATTGCTGTGTATTTCTTGCTGTATTTTTCTGACTCATTTGGATATGCTAGGTATGCTCCACCGCTAGCTCCTAGCGATCCCATGAATATTTTCTTAAAGAATCCACCTCTGATTCCTAATAGCATTCCTGTTAAACCACCTACAACTATCGTGCCGATTCTGACTTCCTGTGGGGCTTTCGTTCGGAGATAGCAAACATTATCTGTGAAACATAAGATAGATACGTGCTATATTAAACATCTTGTAAGATTGACCTATGAAAACGGCAGTCAGTAGGACATTATAATTAGTCGTACCCATAACTTTATCATAGAAAAACGTGACTGTCTTTGCGGCTTCAACTGCATGTCCCGATGCGATGTCTTTGTATGGACCAATTTCTTTCCTTGCAACCATTACGAATTGTTCTAATGCCGTGTCCTCTGGACAATCTTTTGGTTTATTGGTGGTACTATTGAACCAAAAATGAAATATAATGAAGCATTTCCCCTACAAATTGTATCGATCGATCTTATTTAAACCATTTGTAGCACACCATGACTGGCTACTTCTTGCGGGCTCGGCATACACTGCCGCAGGATTGGGTCGGTTGACGCTATCGGCGAAAACAGCTCCTTGAAATATGAGGGTGGCACCAACCGGTACAGTATACCGAGCGACTTGAGAAATCATATTTGCTGGTTTAGCAGTCTCCGGACAGATCCCGATGACCACACCTGGAAAATTTATCAATATAATAAAAATATGTAATGATTGATTTGGGTCATTTTATGATTATTTGAGTGACGACTTGATCAAGGGATAACAATCCAAATCCTTCAAAAAAAATTCCTAAATGCACCCTGCCATGCAAAACCATAGGAACGACTGCTTTCGTTGACTGGTCCAAAAAATGCTTTCACATGCATGCAATAATTTACTCAACTTCTTGTCAACAAGAGTAAAAGTGAAAGAGGAGGTAGTATATCATGAGAATCTAAATAAAAGGATGAATAACTAGCTTCTGTGCTGTACTTATCTCCTGTCTGAAGATAGGATTTTCAAAATTCTCTGTTGGTTAAAGTACGCTCTTTAGGAGCTTTAATAATAAAAAGACTAAAAATGGCTATGGGATTCAGTTTAGGGAAATTCTTTGATGGTCCTTTCCCGTTGGACTATTTAACATGTGCACCAAGGGACCTCCCAAACAAACCAACATCGCTTTTTGGACAGAGCATACAAGCAGGAATCCTTTCCATATTCCACAGTGGGAATGATAGAGCTTTAGACATTTGGGAAAAACAGGTACATTGCAAATCACAACTTAATGTTCCATCTAATCTACCAGTTCGTGGTGGAATCAAAAACTTATCGTATAACATTTTATTTTTAATGTGAAGGTTCGCAAAGGTCACATAAAGAAGGTTCATGATGTACACATCAGCGCAAATACCCTGGAAATTATGGGGGCTAATATGGCATCCGTTTTCATAACCACGCCCATTGGAATCTTTCAAACTTTGGGAGTCCGACTTCCATTCCTCGTTTTTGTTGTCAAAAACTTAAGGAAACACTTCATGTTCGACGTTTTGGTAATGAATTATGAATCAGAATGTTCTACTTCTGACTAAAATAAACATTTATCTAAACTAATCCATCCGTAGGTTCTCGACGATAAAAACCTACGACGACGATTGAGATTCACAAATAGTATCTCCACATGCCGGATAAAGCCCCATATTTCACTGATTCCTCTGGCACTGGATGACGGCTGGAATGAAATCAAGATTAATCTACCGGAAATACTACAAAAGACCTACTCCTCCGCATTCAAAGAAACTGTTCGAGTTCAAGTACATGGAAATTGTCGATTACGAAGGGTAAAAAAGTTCCGAAACCTACTAAATATTCTAATAGAAACAAATGGATAATAAATAAATTCCCTAATTCATTTATTTAGATACTATTCTGTGAGAAAACATCGTCTGATGATACACTACCCGCAGATGTAAAAGCATTCATTGCAACCGCAGCCCGTGAGGCAGCAGTAGAAATCACCCAGCCTGACACCGAGTCATTAAGATCTCAAAAATGATTAATGATGACCTCCAAAATGAATCCCACAGCCTCAGGAAACAATTGGATAGTGGAATAATATGTCATACAAAATTCAAACGTCCTCACAAAACGTTCCAATAAAATATCATCATCAAAACCTAACCAATCGATGGGTCTTTGCATAATTTGCTTAATTACCTCAAAATTAATAATCCAAAGTCCTACAACCAGAACGGTTTGAAATTAATTATCTTCTGATAACCCTCCTTCCCAACTTGTACTCCTAAAAAACCAAAACAAACCATTGTTTACTGCAATTCATACTAAAAATGTAAACAATATGCACCATCCATACTGAAAGAGCAGTTAACGAAGGCTTTCTCCTTTTCCTCTCATGCAAATTATGTTAACTTACCAACAATACACATGATTGTAACTTGTCTTACCTTTCATAAAAAGCTGGTCTTTCAGATAACTTTGCTAATTACCAAAATAAATGGAGGTGGAAGGTGAAAATGCTTTTACGAAATATTCTCGTTTCAAGGTTGTTTCTGTTTCTACATGTGCCCTAGATTATTTTCACACCGGACCCAACACTCGCGCGGACACAGCTCAATGTGTCCCATCTCAAAATGCACTTGAATGAATGAAAGCATTTTGCAACAAAGGACAACTTTCCCCAAACTTTGGTAGAAAGTTAAAATCCTCATATCCAGGTGCAGTGCACCTTTCACTTTGTGTGATAACGCTGGGGCAAGTTGATAACCTCGCGTTTGGGGTAAGTTGACAAGACTACATTAAAAATTGGGCTTGATAAGAGATGATAAGAGCATTGCGGTGCATTGTTCCTTATTATATTATTGTGCATTATTACTTGTCATGAATTTTTAGTTGCATTCGTTTCATCACGTTTCATTTTTAACTAGACACCGATTTTGTATCGATTTAGTTTATTCCTACCATTTGAAAATTTGCAAGTATCTATATACCTCAACCAACAAAGATGTCGTACTGCGATGGATGTCAACCACTGTCCTTTTGTGACCTTTTTAAAAACCCCTGCCAAATATCAGAACTGCAACTTGAGGCGGATGCAGACATTCGTGCAAATAGCTCTGTATACTTCATGGGAACCACCAAACATGGATATCAAAGACCTATTATGGAAGCCATCAACCCAAGCTGTAAGGATCCAGTTGTTGGGAAGCCGGCGCTTAAGGAATTCCTCCCAAAGCCCGGCGACTTGGACTATGCAAGGCAGGCAGAGAGATTCCATTTTATTGATATCTATAGCGGACTTGTAAATGGGGTTAATTATGGGAAGTTCCAACGACTATATGGTCACAAGCGTCGTCACGCAAGGCCTGAATTCGGTGAGAACCAAACCATTAGTCCTTATCTTATCACCAAAATGCAGATGAGAGGAATCCACTTTCTCTTGTATTTTTAGGGCCCAATCAGAAATTTTGTGTGCCTATATGCTCAAGTATGGATTATGGATGGTGGCAGAGAGACCTCAATTGTCTAGATAGGACGAATTGGTATAAGCCCAATGAACGACACCCACAGAAGCGATCCGAAATGACTATGTATGTACTACTCCAACGTTTTTTCCCCGAACGATTAGGTCCCAAGCAGTAGAGATAAAAAGTGAATATATGTCTATGTGCTTTAATTTCAGATTCGTTGATGAAATGGGCAGAACGACTCCAAACTTCCGGCTCTTCTAGAGTGTGGGTCCAGGCTAATGAATATAAATCACCATTCGAACATGCCATGCAATATAATGCTCCAAATAAATAAATCAACAACAAACAACATTTTTTGGGCGACAAGAAATACTTGATTTATATTTCTCCATTATCATGTCGTAAATAACAGCATGATTAACCGTTTTACCGGTCGTGCATATTCATAAGTATTTTTCCCTAACACATCAGTCAAAGTTGTGAAGTCCCACACGACCGTAGGCTTAGCAAATGTACTTTCTATTTTTTTAATATTTTAATCTTAGTTTAACTATAACAGTACATTTTTATTACGCAGAAGAAAACGATTTTTAACAGTATCAGTTATTCATTCACTTTGCAATATCTTCAAATCCAACAAAAAACGAACTATGTCAAAAAAAAATTCTACGCAAACCAGTGAATGCGCAAAATGGCGAAACACTCAATATGGCGTGTATAATATAGTTAACGACTACACACCTCATATCCATCCAAAGGTATGGTGTGATAAGATATAATATAATATATGTAATCATTAAAAAGGCGCAGTAAGCAAACTCTTCTTTCAAAAAGTTTGATTTTTTTAACAGTAAAATTATTGAGAACAGGACAAATGCTTTCATTCCGGCACTTTCACAAGACAACTTTTTCAATCTTTCTGGATCATTTCATCTATACAAGCAGCTACATATTGCTGTGCTTCAACACTAACTTGTCTCAACTATTTCTTGCAGATGCGGTCTTCAGATTAAAACGCTTTTTAAATTTTTTTAAAATATCTTCATACGGTACATGAGTAATACACTACATAATTTTACATTATAACACAAACAGTTGTCTTCTTCTGAAACATTCTACATCATATTTATGACGAGTGTGTATTCCCAAGCTACATTCTACTTCTAAGTTAAAAAGTACATGATCCACTCCTCAAAACATTCCTGGTCAGATAACAACACATAAGCAGCAAGACAGAAAGCGGAAATGATACTATACAATAAGTACCTTGTTAAAAAAACACTAAGACCGGCTACAGAAATTGGCAAATAAGCGCTATATAAATCAAGGCTTCAAAAATTGTTTCTGTCCCTGCATAACTGATTTCTTAGTCTACCTTGTTGACGAACAAGTACTCGTACCTAATAACTCATTATAAAACATAAACGTATTTTATCCTTGAATTTCATCTAGACAAAGAATGACTTCGTTCTCGAGTTGGGGATAAACAGTTTTTTTCAATATCACTAGGCGCCTTAAGACGTTGGTGAGGCGGAATCTTATCAAAGAACGGGTGTTTCAAGGCTTCGTTTAGATTAATTCTCTGCAAAGCATCGTATTCCAACATGCGTCCAATCAGGTCGAACAACTGCTTCGTATCTTCATCCTCGTTTTTCATGTATCGCTATATATGATTGAGAAAGAAAATAGTTTCAATGTTTGACACCAAGTCAAGTTGTCAAGTCATACACAAGAAATCATGTTTCATGAAACGCTAAATCGGAAACACTTACCATGAGTGGATGGCAGTTGTCACGCACATATCTACCAGCAGACGATCGTTCGTCCCAGTCTAATTTTCCATGGTAGAAGTACTTGGTCTTGGATTTTCTTGCCATTCTGTAATCAGAGAAGATCATTATGCTTTTACTTCCAAACTTTCACTTTACAGCGGCGCTGTAAAGCCACTATAAGTGATGATATTAATACGAGGTTTTGTCGAGTGCAAGTAATCATATCTAAACGTATACATTTCGAAAGCATCGATTACAAGCAATCAAGTTGCTATACTCTCCATACGCTGACTAATAACCACATTAAATGGTAGCACTAGTGGATGAGGAGAGAGATATTTATATATTGTTGCGACAGTTTTACGAACCGAAAAAATATATTTCATAAACTACATGACTCACCTGGATGGAATTGGACCAATGATACGCTCCATCATTGCCAAATGCTCACGATTATCATGCGTTTGAAATAACGTGATTCCCAAGTACAACTCAAACATGATGCAGCCAACGCTCCACACATCGCACGGCTGCGACCAACCAAGTTCCAGAATAACTTCCGGAGCTCTATAATGTCTCGTCGAAACGATCGTAGAATGATGTTCCCAATCAAACGTGGCAGACCCGAAATCAATCAACCGGACTTCTGAATTCTTCACGCGACGAACCCCCTTTTTTCTTCGATTGTCAAATGCAACGTCGTAGTCGGCATTCACAAACAAGATATTTTCTGGCTTCAAATCTGTGTGCGTAAGATTGTTCTCGTGAAGGAACTTGACTGCATGACAAAGCTGGTATGCAATATGACGAACTTGATCCATTGGATATGGGTTGTAATTATTATCTTTCTGCAATTTATCATCCGGGTAAGACTACGCATTAGTTTATATCATGCCATTTATAATTAGACGCTAGCCAAGAGCCAACTTCCGAACCGTAAAAAATTTAGTGCAGTGCACGGTGTGTAGTACTCACCAGGAAATCAAAGACACTGAGTCCAAGCATCTCAAACGCGATACACATGTGACCATGATAGTCAAACCAGTCGAGCATTCTGACGCAAAGGCTAGATGAGAATAAATTGCAGAGATTAGAAGAATTGCTACCAATAATACAAATAATCACATGCGCAACCATCATCATCATTTTCATGCCCACAACAACACTCTATATAAATGGGTTGGAAGAAGAAGCTAAGGTTCTTTTTTCCTAAAGCAAATATATTAATGTGTGTTGTTTCCTTACAATCTGCCCTTGGGATCCTTATCTGCCAACTTTTTAAGCACGTTGATCTCCAATTTAGCAGCTTCACGATACTTTTCAACATTCTTAATGATCTTCAATGCGATGACACGATCCCTGTAAAGTAAATAAATAAACGTAACGATTCTCATTTATTTCTCCGTTAGTGTCGTAATCTCCCCCGTAGCTTCAACAGCTCTAAATCTACACATTAGCTAAGTATATGAAGTAGACAAGTAATTATAGCCGGTCCCATCGTCCCGTGTCCGTCAAAATAACGGCTTTTATACCTATCGTCATCATAAATAATCCGCATACATACTATAAAGTTTCACGTCCCTCGCATAACTACATATACTTTTAACAATTACATTGCATACGACGATTACAACGGCATCAGTTTACCAACTGCAACAACAACAACATGCGGCCAAATCTCTTTTGTCAATAACATAAAAATGCTTGCATTAAATACATAAAAAACGAGCATGACGTGATAAATATAATGAAATTGGCTATGTGTGTGTGTACTTTGTACATAAACATTAATTCACTTCTCGCCCGTCTCAAAATCTTAATCCAAATCAAGACCATCCGCAAACATGTTATATCGTCCAGCTTTATAAATCTAAATTTGAGTCACTCTATCTATTCCATTATTTTTCCTTTGCGCATGCAGTGTTAGTCCCAAGTGTAAAAAGAAAGTTCGCAGTATGAAAAGTTAAAATTAGCTTGTTCACGACATCAAGTAAAAAACGTGATCTTATTCACGCCTATAAGCTACACTGCTCTACTATTATTCGCATCTCAGGAGTCTCAGCGATGAACGAATCCTTCCTACACGCAAAACATTTCTTTGCTTAGAAAACTGATCTCATGTCATGTACGCTTCCAAAATGCACCTCCGTCAAGTCAAACCAAGCTCCCAGCTTTCAAAAACCATACGCTCTTCCTTCATCATCAACTAATACTTATAGGTATTGCATTTTGCATTCATTTTCATTTTATGATTTTCGCCCAGATCTTACGGCATGAGACTCATGCCCTACAACTGAATTCTTAAAAACTTTAAGCAATATCTGATACGTACTTCATGCCCACATAATTATTTGTTGCTGCTCTAAAAGACCGCTCTGTCCTACTACTGGATAGAAATATATAGCTTCACAATTTGGTTCAAGTCCAACCAGAATTAGGATCAAGTACCAAAAATAGCCATCGAATGTTACATTCATTATGCATCATACGACCTATATTGTGCACACAAACCGAATTATGACATGCATCGCATAATACTGTGATGACATGCTCGTAACATAATTCCTTGCCAAACAGTTTTTACTCCTACTACGTTTCGGATTTTGAGGTTAGGGACACCCAATAAAACCGATTTTCGAACACGTAAATATGTCAATTGTCAACCTGTCCATGGAATTCTATGCCGCAGACATCAACATTACAACTACATTTCAATCAAGCAAGCAACACTGTGGACGTTCTTTTTTTTTACATTTTATACACACAAGACAGAAGACAACTTACACTGACCTATGGAGATCTTTCACTTTCACGACCTTTCCAAAGGTACCTTCACCAAGCGTATCCAAGATCTTATCTGTAAAAATCAAAAAAGGAACTGCATTAATACACTCATCCCATTACATAAGAAACATTCAATCTTAAAGGTAATTCAATACTGCTCATGAGTATCGGATTCAGAACGAGAGAAAAAAAGTCATCCTAACAGAATCCCTAGCACATGTACATGTCGTTCTGAATCAATTCAATTAAATCTGTCAGAAGGAGAAAGAAAGGTAAAAGGAGAGGGGTAATAGGATACCCTAAAAAGCCTACGTATTTACATGAAAGGGTAAAGGTATTTGGAATGTTGATGTCAGTCTTGTGTTTGATTGAATCAACTTTCTTTTTTTCATAAAAAAAATCTCTCGGAAGTGTGAAGATAGAAGAGTCTTGAGACAGAGTAAATATTTTTAATGCACTGATTTGTAATTGTGTAAAAAAATCTTATGATGATGGCACTATGTATTCACGAACATCGATTAAGAAGCACATCATGGTTGCGGTAAATGAGATGTCCATCTTCATCATCCTCCACCGATGAAGCATGTGAGCTCTGTAGTATATTCCAATCCAATTCATTTCCAAAATCCCAACAGGGCAAGGTCATCGTCGTCGTCATCATCATCATCATAGAGAAAGGTTCCGTTTCCATCATCAAAATTCCATCAAGTCATTATCATCATCAACATCAAGATTGCGACCAGACCAGAGGGAATTTTCATTCGTCCCCCACAGACACCACCACCAGGTAGGTATGCGAGGAGATTAGCATGGTTGTTTTGTGTGAGGATTGGATGATGATAGCATTTCCCATGCAGATTTTGGTCCAGGTCCAAATTTTCCCCACGTATCACACACACAAGGAAAGAGACAACCCGTTGTCGTCACCGCACCATTTCAGATGTCACAAACGGGAGAGAAGAGGGCATTCGGATAAAGACGACGCATTGGATGGGGGCAGCACAGTGTGTATTCAATTTCGTATGAGTAGTGTATTTCGATTCGTTCACCACACGTTACGTTCGTAATGAGAGAGACCGATCAATATACCCGAAAAAAGCAAAAACAAGATTCGGAAACCAATGTAGGATTGATATAAACCAATCATTAACTTTTTTTCAACAAATTAACTACTAAAACACATTATTCTAATAATAAGCCTCAATATTATTTTGCAGAGTTATTACTTTCCCTGTTTCCATACTAAATTATTATTATTATTATTATTTCTCGCTTAAAATTTCTATTTTGAGGGCTATTGACTATAAATATGGCTAGCGCCAGAGTTAGTAGGACTCGACTCCCTAAATTATTATTGTGTCTTTCGTTATACATCATGCATCAAATACTGGGGATTGGTTTTTATGGGTTATTGACTAAAAAGTTAATTTTTTTTCTTTCTCAGAATCAACGACTTTTGGCTTGGTTTGCGTGGATCATTATTACCTCAAAGTTTACTTGAGTTTGCAATGCATTGACTTGACATTTTCATATGTCTGTTGTGCGTACCAAGTTAAGTATAGAGTACGCTTGTCGCCTCCTTATCTTGAGTTAATGAACACATTTTTTTCTCACTTGAATTTTTCTTTTAGTAGTAGATGTTATATGCACATATAAAGCGGAAGAGATAAGCATGCTTATTTGCCTACGTATTTTCATGCCTCATCACATCGCATCATCATGCCACAGACGAGTGAGTAGTTGGTAAGAGCACACCAATATATGCATATTATTTGCACGAAAAAAACAAACAAAAAAGAGTCTTTTTTCGAAGACACTTACGTTTGCGTTGTATATCACAGTGTTGGCATTCTCTTTTGAACTCAAATACCCTTTACTATATACACTTTCAGTTGTTGGATCAGTAACACCAACACCTCCACCACTATAATAATCTGCAGCAGCTGCTGCTAAGCCACTTTTACTGGCACTAGTTTGAAGCAAAAATGAGGAAGCCCCCATCGAGGGTGCATTTGTTGTGGTGGCTCTAATACTATTAGAATTACTGCTAAGGCTCGGCTGATGATGCCTAGAATCATCATGATGAAGATGAGCAACGCTATTGCCATTATTTCCAGCAGCACTGCCAACATCAGCGTTAGCGCTGCTAGCACCAGGTACTCCAGGAGTTTTGAGCTGAACGTATTTACTAGACTTGTATGTGAACCCTGAATATTTACGAATCAAATCTTCAATCTCCTTCTTTCTAACCAGATCCACATCATGCTCTGGACTATCTTTATTCGTACCCTTCCCATTCTCCTTTTCCCCTCCTGTGTCATACCCTGAGGAGCTCCCAGTTCCACTTCCGTACAACAGGTCATCTGCATCTCGCAGGGATTTCTTGCGGGTGAGATTGTCATACGCTAAAACATGGGAGGTTGGGATAGGTCTATTGTCATTGCTGCTGCTGCTTGAAACATAGGAGGATGTTCGGGATATGCTTCCTGAAGAAACTTTACTATTTTTGGTGACATTATTATTGTCTTCGTCTTCTGTGGAGGTCTCTTTATTCTTAGACTGACTAGCTTTCTGGTTTGTGAGCGTGAGAGGGGAAGCCTCTTTTGGAGCTGCGTATGATGACTTATGCCTATATCTCCGGTAATAGTAGCGGGATGGCAGTTTGTAAGAGTTTTTCTTTTGACTCGCTGGCACAGCAGCTGAAGGAGCAGATCCACCCTCCTCATCTTCTCCAGATGTTTGTTCCGCTTTGACAGTGCCTGCTCTACTTTCCTCTCTGTAGTCATCCATGAGAGTCCTATCTAAATTGTTTAGCGTGCTCGACCTCGCAATACTTGAACTTGCATCACGACCCCTTTCCTTTACTGCCATGTATCCATCAACAGCCCTTGGCCTTTGCTCTGGCACTGGTTCTAACAAATGAGAGTTTGACGCGTATAATCTAGTTGAGCTATAACCTAGATAAGGATTATAATACTTGGACGAAACTGATGCCGTTGGAGCTGCTGCTGGATGATGATGGCAGCAGCAGCTGCGAAGAGAGCCCTAATCTACCTGATGCGTCCTGAATTACGCTACTACTTGCACTTTTTGCCAGCCCATAATTCCGTCGCACACTGTAATCAATATTACGGGAGGTTGCCGTATTCAAGTTTGTCACCGCGAGACGATTTCTCCCACTATCATATCCTCCCGTATCTGAGGCTCCCAACCCGAGGGTGCTACTATAGGTACTTGTTTGACTCCCAGTGTACGGATGTCTGTTAGTGACACCTGCACAGGTACTTGCACTTTTTGAAAGACCATATCCACGAAAATCATCATACCCATTCAAATTCCCAAGTGCATTCAGCGTTTCCTTGCTTCCTACTAAACTGTTTCGATTTCGTGCGTTATTTCTCGTTTCTCGACTTCCAATACTGGACGAGCCATCTGTTGCTGAGCACATTCCGGCTGACGACACAGATGCAGCTGTCGGTCCAGCAACATTTGCATTACTTCCAAATATCCTACCATATCTCTCGGAAAACTTTTGCTCCAACTCTTTGAGACGATCGTTCCCAAAATAGGAAAAGCTCAGACGTGAGTTCCCTTTGTCCCCAGCTGAGGATAAGGCCACATTGGACAAGTGGTTACCATTATGACCACTTGAAGTTGGCAACGGAGGTTTGTATTTGACAAAGTTGTATGCATCCGAGTTTGAGCTAATGGATGTCCCGGAATTCTTCCTGCTGCTGCTACCACCAATGTGATGCAGGGATTTTGGAGAAGAATCTGAACCAACGTTGGACCTCATTGTTCCTAGCCCCGATGATGAGCTACTCGTGGTCCCATTAAATTCAGACGCTCGACCACTACTACTACTACTCGGCGTGCCACTACTCGTGGGACTAACCAAGTTCTTCGTTGTCAACCTCTGGATCAGATTTGTACAACTTTTGACTACATCCGACTCAGACAAAAGCTGAGTCACACTGGTTGTCGCAGATCTTCCGTAAAAGTTTCTTCTAGGTCTAGTTGGCTGACTGTCGCCTGTCGCTGAGCTCATACTGACCAAAAGAACCAATGTCAAGGAGGTAACAACAAATATAAGAAGGAGAAAAGCTTTAACCTTCCTCCTCTCGTGCGTCACCTTCCAATTTTCAATCAACCTAAGCCCTATCCTGACAGCTTTGCCTTGTCATGAAAAGAAGCACCAGCTATTCTTATTCTTAGAGGGTGTAAAAAGAATGTAAAGCACCAAACAATTGCTTTGTTGCCAAACAAAAGTAGTCTCGCTTCACGTTATGCCTTTTTGACTTTTCACTGTTATGCATGTGCATCAATATGGGAAGGTTGAATGGCTGAGCTTTTGGAACAGCTGCATAAAAAATTGCAAATTAATTTGCCTCCCCTCTCCCACATTTATACAAACAAGCACGTCTGCGTATCTTTATAAAAAAAAATCAAAGTACAATCCCTTCTTTTTCAAAATCCTTCCAAAATAGCTTTCCTAATCAAAAGAAAAATGTCGCCTACATAATATCCTGTTCGTTTATGGATATTACTCATCGTTTCCCAATACATACACCCTACTATCTTTCTTCTGGGGAAAAAACGAGACACTTTTTTTTCCTCTCTCTCGTTAACATGCAATACTTTTTAGTACAAGTACAATATACAAAAAAGGTCACTGAGCGAGAGAATTCACAATCACAATACAAATTCTTCCAGGTATAGGCAACTGCTCTGAACAACAACAAAACTACTTCATTTTACGATATCACCACTCGATACAAGAACAAGACACAAGACATGTCGGATAGACTACGACTCCACAATAAGACGCACGAACAGGGGAAGGTTAATACTTTTGTTTGAAAAAATGAGTACAACTAATCGTAACAACGAACCAAGTGGTGGTTTATGGGCAAGAATGGCTTTGACTGTTAAGATAAGTGTAGTATTAGTGGCTTGGCTCTTTCCTCTTTCACCAGTGATCCTTCTTTCTGCTGGCTGGTCGAAAAAATCGGCTAATCGAAATCTCAACTCTTCAAAGAGGGAACAGCGAAAGAAGGGAAGAGCAAAACTGCGAATATCTTATCGCCTCAAAATGTACTAGACTAGAAGCGCATATGACAAAACTCAATAATAGCACTCAATATAATCGTAACCGTAAGTACGGAAGGTTTAAGATTTTTATAAAAGGACATCATCTCATCGTCTTCAAGATGAGTAACACTACTATATTCATCCTCCTTTTCATATATATGAGTGTTGTTGTAAGTTGTTGTACCATCCAATTTTTTTCTTCTCTTAACGTACCGAACAGATCCGAAGCAAAGATTAGTGTTTAAAAGTGAGCAGTTACTCGCTCACATGAGGAAAAATTGTGCAAATGAAATGCACGTCGAGTCAGTAAACATAATTTTCAGTGAGATGGTTTGGTTTGTTCGTAGTAGTAGTGTTATGTGACGAGGATGGTTTAGGCATAAGAAAAATGTTTTACCCTGAGCCTAAAAATACGCTCAAGCATCCTCTTCTTCTAACTTTACATGTTCCATACACCACAGACCTCCATCCAAGAAAACCCAGAAGTGAAGCAGCAGCAGCAGTTTTCAAACTACATAACATACAAACAATTCCGTGGGCGCATGCCATGCCATGCATATGCATAACAACTAGTAACACATGCACATTATATAGATAGTTTTTAATCCCTCCATACATCCTCCTCCTGTTCATTCAACTGCGCTTTGGAACTTTATATAAGCAACCATATTCCTCATAACATAACGCTTTGCCAAATTCGTTGAGGTTACTTCATTATAACATTATCATATGGAACTAAGATGAACAATAAGGCAGCTAAGGCTGCAGTCATAATAATCAAGACTGTAAAAAAGTATCTTCTCTCATTCTCGTGCGATTACATTACACCACCTAGTCTAAACATCTAACATAAACCTACATAATATTGCACATCTATTGAATCACTTTCGAACAATCTTGTGGCTTATTTGCTCCAAAAATTCCACCTTGTGCCACAAACCCCTTAAAAGAATGCTACTTATGCTAGTAGTTAGAGACTCTAAAACTCATTTGCAGAAACAGTGATGCGATGGGACATAAAATCAGTGCTGTATCTCAGCTCAGACATCATCAGCATTACTCGGAAAGAAAACAAAAAATAAAACGGAACTATATAGACTGACTTTACGAATTGTTGACCCCTATAAATTCAACTGCTGTAAATTACCATCCTCCGAATTTGACGAGTCAGCATATTTTCAATTTTGTGTGTATGTTACAAAAGATACTACTCATCTTGTGTATTTCCTGATAATTCTACTGCTGACGCGATATTTCTCTTCAACCATACATCCGGTATATCTCTGACTCTAACCATTCGTATGTAATTCTCCTATTTACAAATTCTAAACATGCACATTACAAATCTGCATAAAACTGCAAAAGAAAGAAAAATGCAACTAAAATTAATGAAACCATCAGAACAACTCAACCGAAAGGACAGGAAATTACAAACATTTAGCTTTCTTCCTCTGTCTATTCTGCCTGTCTGCCTGTTTCGCTAATGACAAAAATGGGGCGATATAATAACATTACAAATCAGTTTAATTTATATTTACCCATCTACATCAGCAGAATTTCCTTCCGTCGGGTATGATATGACAACGTGATTTTCACAGAAGGCGAAGGTAATGATGAAATGAAGCAAGTATCAACTTTCTCCAACAGTATCATGAAGAACAAACAAAGCATTCATTAAGCAGGGCATTCTTTGTTTTGGCCTTGAAATATTCGCATTCTGTTACTCTCAATATAAATCATGTGGTAGGTTGGCTGGTATGCCCCTAGCAAACAGAGACAGTCTCTCTTTTGTAGCTTAAATTCCAACTCCGATTTTAATTATTTGATAATGAAGATGGCATGACAGACCAGACCTGCCAGCTTGTTTACCAATGCAAACAAAAAGAGGAACTCGTGCCCCTCAACGTGTTTGTGTGGGGTATGAATAACAACTGAAACAAGTGACATGTGAAATGATATTTCATAAACACGTGAAATGCATACGTACTCCAAATTGCAATGTGAGTAAATGTGTCATGTTACACACACACAACTCCACCGTATAACCTATTGTGGAACCACAGAGAACTAGTCTAAGCATCCCTAAAGAATGGAAGGGAATGGAACCCACATTCTAAAAGTAAACCATTTCAACCATTTCAGCAACCCTGACAAAGCTTCTTGGAATCAAAACTTGGTTTAAACAATGATAGATTTATTATGCCGTTAATTAAATGGGAAGGAAAACAAAAATTCCAGAAGAATACATGTATAAATCAATGGACCATGCATGTACTTTCCCTAAATGGGTGTCACTCTCATTATTAGATGCAAAATATAACCCTGCACAATTCTACATGCCCTAAACTATCTAGGTCGTCTCTCTGTTTCTAATCGTAAGTGTGCCAATGCACAATAATATATTTTTTGAATATCGATTTGATACAAATATATATGATTCCATATTAAAAAAAAATGAAATGAAGCGATAACCAGAGCGAGAGCAAAAATGGCACATCGGGTCAAACCTTTTATTTTCTCCTCATTTATTCTTTCACAGTTCGCAGGCATGTTGATGATGACATGCATAAATTCCAGATTTCCATAAATATGATTATCACACCACCAACACACTGGCATTGAGTTCACCAAAGCAGTTTTGTCATGTTATAGACGAGTACATACATAACCCTGAATGTTTATTATTATGTATCTTCCTACATTCAGTTGCACTTCATTGGTTATAACCGCACAGATTCACAAGATTCTTTTACCCAAAAAAGGGACTAGAATCGGGATAAAAAAAGTATGCTGAACAATAACAGTCCCAAAATCGATCATGCACATCTGCCATTATATTCCAATTCCAAAAATGAGAAAAACAATTTTTGCGAGCTTACTAGACTCATCACACACACACTATTCAAATAGCCCCTGTGAACTGAGCTGGTCATCAAAGAAGAGCATTTTTTTCTTATTCTCGTGCAAATAGACATAATATGATTGGCATTAACCAGATCCATCCATAGTCCATCAAAGTTTGTTAAAAATAGCTTTAAAACGGAAAGCTATCAGAAGATTTCCTTTCATCATTTCCTAATGATCTAAACATTCGCCGTGGCTTACACTATCCATTCTTCTGGAGTTGAGAGTAGTACATCTCCGTGATATACTGGCCACATGCAGATTATATTATTATTAGGCACATAACATAACTTTAGCCTAACAGGTTTATAAGTCAGGCTACAGTTAGGCTACATGCTAACTAACTTCTATATATATTCTACATATATATAAATTCGTTTTTAGCTTGATTTCCACCTCGTTTTTCTTTCCTTTCCATTACCCTCAACACACCATGTGTTTGTCAAGAAAATGAAAAAAACGGACTCTGCAGCTCTTCCATCACTCATATTTATCCAAAACATTCTCTCAAGTTAAAAAAATGAGCATGCCATGCGAGTGCTAACGAATGTTTGGTATCAGTTTACACATATACTATAATGCTGGAAATTATGGTACATGCATTACTCTCCTAGCTAACATCTCTATTTCCAATCCTTTTTTGTAGCTGATAGTCACATAAATCATACTTAGCTTATTCACACTGCGCCAAGTAATAAGCAATCTAGAAAAGTCGTCCTTAGCGGCTGTGTGTTGATGAAACCCTGAATATTTCAACAGCTCAATGCAATGCAAACTCAATCACTTTTTGGATCATTTAATGATCTCCAAGCCTTGATCATAAATTGAAGTATTAGTGTTAGTGAAATGTCCACATAATTTTCGGATCTTTCATTCTCCAAAATTCATTTTCAATTAGTAAAATTCACTTTTCTTGGCTTGTCAAGGACAAGGTTCCATGTTAAAACTACAGGGGGCTTAGCACTACTCTCAAAATCATTCAATCATCTAATTTATTAAAATCTTCTGTCTGAATTAATCAAACCTCTAGCATCCTACGTAGATATCATTTTTGTTAAGTTACTGTGAACGTGATATAACCCTCAAAATATCATTTTCTTTTCCATATAATTATTGATAAAATAACTATAGGATTAGCGAGAAAGGCCCTAACCAGTATAAATTAAATATATTTTACATCTAAAATAAAAATCAGAAAAAATTTGCTCTTCTTACCTCGCTGGAGTAGGATGCTTTCCGTCGTCGATTATTTGTTGTAAGTGTACTCAAATTTTTCTTATTGTGGTGAGATTTTAGATTTGAAGACCTTGTAGACGAATCGGACGGAGAGTTAGTTTCCCTCTCGCGATTTGTCTTTCTACGACGATCCTTCCGGTCGCTAACACAAGAATTAATTTCACACTTAAATATGAGTTCAACACAAAATATAACTTACCGGATTTATATGAAGCGTATATATAAATCAATACAAAATACATAAGAGAACAACGTCCTTCATTCAACCAATTTCAATTTCGGAGAACTATTTTTATATTCATACTAATTTTAGATGAAATTTTTAGTTCACTTTCTTCATCTCGCTCACCTGTTAATTTTCTTTCGAATGTAGCCAAAACATTTTACATTGCAAAGACCCATAAACATTTTATAACGCTCGAAAAGCTCAAATCCACCAAAAACAACCAGCCTATTGCTTTCACTTTAAAGTCTATCATTCCCATTATTATCTGCCTAGCCTTAAAAACTAATATCACCACTTGCTAAGTAAATACTCAATCATTTGCTTGTGGCCTTCAAAAATAGTACACAATAGTCAAATTACATTAGTAATAGTAATAAGGCAAGATATAAAACTGAGTGTGAGGTTTTTGAACACATCCTGTTCTGTTTTGCACCGACCTCCTTGCCATTATGAACGTTGACACAATAATGAAAGGAAAGTTATTTTCCGAAAGCAATATGTGAACAACAAAAATAACAAATATTTCCTTAAAATTTGTTATATATTAGGGATAACATTACATGTATATTATAATTATTATATTTTATCTTCATCAAGGGAAAAACCACAAGTCTTTGAGTGTAATGCGGTGGTGGTGTGGTGGTGGTAGAGTTGTGATAAGCGGGGGTTCGGTGTCTTACACAACAAAAGCCCATTTTTCATATATATGTGCAGTGTACAAGTGTTGTTCAGTGAATGGAATATGACACGATGTAAAGTAAGTTTAAGGTTCAAATGAATCACGAATAGATTGAGACTTGTAACGTTGTAACTCTGTCGTATGAGCCTGGATGCAAAAAATAAGACTCAAAATGCCTTCCTATAACTTCTCACCACAAAATATCATATTTACATACGACTCATTCCAGCTAATATCACCACATGAGTGAGCTACTTCTTTTTTTTCCTTTTCATTTTACACCATAAAAAATGTATTGCAACCATCTTGTGTTTAAACTAACTAAATTATCATTAGTTCTTCTGCTTCCATGATGGCTAACTAACAACACGATGATGAATTAGCAGCAGTATCGACTTGAAGAAGTTGATATAAATTTTGGCTCATAAACATTCGTCAATAGTTCTTCACTCATTTTGGATTGGCAGACCTATCTATACTTGTGTTATGAACTTTTATAATGAATGCTGCATTCATAATATATATATACATACAATCTATCATTTATAATCTATAAGACAAGACATGAATGAGGTCGTAAAAGGGTAATACTTCATCAACATTATTAATGGTCGTTTTTGCTTCGCTTTTCGTTATCCAATAAAACCCCCTAATAAACATTTACTCGTCGAAAATAAACCTGATTAGAGACTTAGGTAGTGAATTGCTTCCATCGAACATTCTCTTGTATAATATAGAACAGAACAGTTTTGAGAGAGCATAACCATGTCTTCTAGTCCAGATACAGCCTCCTTTGTGAGTTTTGTATTTTTTTACACAAACTGTATTTTATACTTCGATGATTGACAATAATGTGACAACTACAGCTACTACCAACTCGTCTTCAAAACTGATATATATATATACGTACATACAATTGGGTCATTAGCCACAACCTAAGAGTATCATATTTCAACAACTGCAACTCTGAATCATGAGATACTTTGTTCTGTAGATATCGAAATGACGTCAAGTAGACCAATATATCACAAGACAAATATATTCCCCGGAGCGCAACAATAGTATAATATGAACTTATTGCATGTCATGAACCTAAACGTTTTTTTATGGTTTTAGTAAAAGGTTTTAATAGGATAGCAAAGCTTCTTTGTCGTTTTCTTCTTACTCATAAATTGTCAAAACCCCCATGATGGTCATTCAGTTCCGCTCCTTCAGGTACGGTTTTCCAATAATACCGAGAATGCGATGAAAACGGGCAGGGCAATGTCGAGATTGCGTTCTTACAACGTTCGTTACCAAGAATATTGGATGACTCAAACACTTAGAGGTAACTTAATTACAGTTGACGCCAACAGAGATGCAATAAAACACTTGCGGAGAGTCAAAAACGAATCGACTCTTCACAAGAAATGCAAAATAGGTACAGAGAGGGTGGTAGGATGGATCACAGGTTACAGGTATCTGTATGGTATTTCTTCAAACACGGTTGACAGCACCACAACTAGTCCGATCAAGATCAAATTGTAGTAGCACCTGAGAACACCTGTGTTAAGATGAATTACATAATGAGCTGGTTATAATTTACCATGAAGTGAAACTCAGCGTTTCTTGGATATTCGTGAAGGCAGAAGCAGAAACGCGTCAAGAAGCCCCACCACACAACCCACACATCATTTTACAGCCCATTGCAATTCGAAACCAATTACTCAAATTAACCGCTTTATATAAGCCCTTAGCAATAATATGTACATATATAATACAAGCACCAACAACTAAAACTCCACTCCCAAAGAGGAGACAAAGAAATTCTTTTGGCGAAACACTAAAAGTTCAGTAGCTAGTAATAGGTGTAGTAGTGGTTCTGAAAAAGCTTTATACAATTGCGACAAGCCAAGCAAGCAACAAAGACAAAACCAGACAAAATATTGTTTTCTGTTATTATTATTATTATTAATTTTAAAACATTCAGACTTCCTATAACAAATCAAAAAACCAATCCATTCAATTTCATATTAGGCGCTGTGAAGCGAAGTAAAGCATGAATATTAATTAGTCGCATTTCAACAAAGCATCTATCTCCATTCAACTCTACAATACGTGTACGTGCTGCTGATGCTGAGCTAAACAGAATCGCAACTAATTAAATTCACCTGTACAAAATGCTTCAACGAAACGTTGAAATAAATTCAATTCAATAAATAAATGAAATCACATTTTCCTGGAGTTTGCCAAATTGGTAACTCAATCCTTGAGACAAATTCCATTACAATACGATTTTGAGAAAAGTTATGCAAGAGCATCAAAGGCTTCTTCACACTCCTACTATGTTTCCAATCAAATAAATTACTGCGATGTAGCAAGGAATGGTATAAATTTATGCACTCAAAGAGATGAAGTGTCATAGTACAGTCGTCAGTCACGTATTCGACCCTTTTGCATTTGCATGTGTGTCTGCTAATGCCATTATCAGTATTATAACAGTAACACAGTCTTATTAAGGATTTGTCATTGACATTCTACCCAGAAAGCTTCCTGACAATCAAGTGCAAATCCAAACCTGCTCGAGCCCAACTAATTCGTTTCGTTGTATTGCACTATGCATGCCATAACAGGGTGTTAGAAGTGTCCATTTTTGCAAAACACGTCAACAACAACAATACATCTTTCTTTGACTTCTCTTTTCTCTTAGTCTTCCTTCACTCCTAGCCTTCAGAGGACAATGCAATGATTTGGCTCGAAAAAAATTACATGCACAATCCTATATATCCCTACTTCAATTCAATGTCCGTCCATTAGGTTTTCTTAGCACGTGCTATTAATAACGCCTATTCAAGCAGGGAACACACAGACACGTCGTAAACTGCGAGCCTAGCACCAAAGGGTATCACCATCATTTTATACAACCAAATGGAAACAATAAGCCGAGACGAAGCTTGACTAACAAATACATACCAACACTCGAAACTGACTGACAACCTCATTTATCTTTCGTGAACTTAAGAAATGTTGGAAACATGTAATGGAGAAAATATGAAAGTAGTAAGAAGCAGGCCTGGATTATTTTCCATGAAAAAAAAAATCATATCCATTAGAAAAATTATAATGGGACAAAAGCGAGCACTTGTAATGGCGTCACGGGAATTACGACACCAACCAACCAAACTACTTATTATTGCTTATACGGAGTTGAGCACCAAAGCTGACTTCCAAGCAAGCGACTACGTAAACACAATATATGAACACTGATCACGTTACCCCTTTGTTCCTCTTTTTATACAAGCAATATGTCAACCAACACCAATGACGTCCGTTGTTAGCTAAGCCGGTTTAAAGAACTTCTAAATCGGTAAGTCGGCATGGAAGATATAACTCTGACAAAGAACTAACTAAACTACCTTATGCTCCAATGTCGCACTACTCACAAAAGGAACGCGACTTAAACCTCTGCTACAGAGCACCGGCTTTGTTTTCTGCAAACTCTCGCAAAAAACTGACAGCAACCCTCGACGAAGAGCAAAGAATGAATCTCCTGACGGATAAACTTGGGCTCCTTACCAAGCCATTTCTTGAATACAAGCTTCCATGACTGATTCCGGCATGTAAACTTGCATAAAATGCAACGTATAATCTTACAATACGGAAAAAGTACCAGAGACTGACCTTCACTTTCATCTAAATGTGTACCTTATGCATACATGCAATATGAACAGAAATAGCTGTATACTGTCATTAAAAAATTAAGAATAAGGATCTTCACAGACTTCCGTCCGTTCCATAAAAAATGACTAACATCATATTTGATCTATCACCTAGAGGCAGATCTGTGTGTGATATGATACACATTGGGTGTCAAATTATACGGCCATTATGTTACAAAGAGACAATGAAAGGGCATGTGTGTGTTATAGGGGTCTTGTGTCTTGCACACAGACGTTGACCTTGTCCATCAGATCAATTGAGCAGGAGCTTGTGGCAGTAACTAAAAGAACAGCACATCAGTGCTTCCGAAGATGGACAATCTTTTCTAAACTTGGATCTGACACGCTTGCTTTATCTCTCCTAAATATGGAGTCAAAGTTTATTGCGCAGATGCACCACTACTACTACCAGCCGCTTAAACTAACATCTATATCAACTACTACTCCGCATGCTAATTCTCATTTATCTAATTAAAGTACGCGAAACTGGATAATAAAATAAACAATGGTTAGGGAAAAAGTTTTATTGCATGCATCAATAAAATGGAGGAAGGAAATAATATATAAGGCTCTTTGACTTTGACCATAACATTAATCCATTCCATTTCATGGAGTACCAAAGTCAACAGTATCATTTTCAAGACATCTCTTCTAGCCCTCTTGGTTACTGATTAAAAATTTATCTGCTTTGCTATTTACATTACGATACTTGATTACATGATAGGAATGATACACATGGGGGAAATGATCCTGACTAAAAGACAAGGGCAGTCTATCAATTAATCGTACCATGCCTATCTATTCATTTCAATCCACACACTACTACCTAATCGTCAACAGTCGTGAACGCTTCAACCCAATCATGTAACTTCTTTATTGTTATTACAGTTGCAGCTCTTCATCTTGCAAGGGCACATTTTCGACATTAGGCATTAATTTGTCGGCATTCGTGGGCGGAAAGATATAGTCTACTGCTTTGCTTGTGAGAGATCAAAATCTTACCACAAACTAATACCATCATCAACTATCCCCATACAACCCTCTATCAATATTCCTATTAAAACATGGCTGCATATTCATTTATGAGCATGATTATACAAGCATAAAAAACAACAATAAAGTATGATACACAATACAATACACACATCCTATTCACATGGACTAACTCAACCAAAACAAAGGTGTAATAGAGCCGCCTATTGTTCACAAAGACAGGACGAACAAGCCCGTGACTGTACAAATCAGTATTATGTAGCTCAGTTCTCCGTAGTAGCTTTTTAGCTTGGTTAGTGGTAACTGTACTTGATCCTGTTACTCAACAATTTTTAAGCTTGTTTAAAAAGCCCCAGGCCACCATAGGTGACGATCAAGACCAAGAAGTGCAAATATACAACAGAGAGAGACAAAAATCATGAATTTCCTACACGTCCAATCACCTTGACCCGCATGTATGCTAGATTAAGCTCATGCTCGTCATGATCCTATCAAACGGCCACATGCCACATAAACAAATTTTCGAAAGATAATTTAACAGCGGCAAATCATATCATAATAATACTTTCTCTATTAACCAGTCTAGTCGCTTCCTCCACTAAACCGTGAAAGTTTACACTTAAAATGGCAATATCTCACTGCACATTAAAATATTAGTAATCGTAAACCCATAATGGTAGTCATTAATGAAATAATTATTACTCGCTCATGATTTCAATTTACAATTATTTTTTTTGTTCCTCAACAAGCTCAACATAATAACATAACCTTCCTACCTTTTTATTGGTAGAAAGTCACACGACGCACTTAAGAGGTGAAGCCAGAGCTACAAATGTCGCAATTATTCTCGTCATTTAAGTCAATAACAAGAAACTTGAGCTCATTCATTGCAAGCTCGTAGCACCGTCTTCCTTCTCAAGATAAAGCTGACGTCGCACACGCTACAACATTATGCCCTTTCTTTCCGTTCCTAAAGATATCTAATTACCCCTTAAATACTCCTTCAATCTTAATCTAATTGTAAGTGAACCAGGTTGTCCTACTGACATAGACATAAACAGAAAGCAATTGTTGCATACTTTCATAACAAAAAAACTCATTCTAATCTTACAACTCAATTATCTAGGTTCCCACCGGAGTCTACTTTTCTTCTTCTAAAAGAATAAGTCATTTAAATGAGTGTTCATTGAGCATCAGTAAATAAACAAGCTCCCTACATGGGTGGCTCTATACCGCTCCTGCTGCATGCAATATGCTATCTTAATGAAAATGAATACGGAAGACGATTTCCTCTTCTTTATGAGATTCCTCACCACCTTGTCTTACACGTCAATAGGGTAAGCAAACATTATGCGATAAGAATTGCTCTATTTTGCTTATCTCTCCGATCAAATTGGTGTATCATGTCATTTGCGACAGCTCAGTCTGTCACAGCTGTCCATTTCTACCACCACGCAGCAAGTAGCTATTAAAGCTCATAAGAGGGTGTAACGCACTCCCACGTCATAAAGTACTATATTTTACATATGAGATAAAATATGTCGCTGTTGTAACAAGTGAATGCACGAAACTGGAGCCTGACCACCGCAAGTTCTCATGTTGAAACATAATACCACTACCACTCCTCCTCCTATTCTAACAAGACACTTGTTCCAAAAGATAAAGATGGAAAACGAACGCATCTAAAACTACAGATATCTCAATATTCTCAATGCTCCATTATCCAATGACACCTTATAAAACTACCTATCCCATTGAATTTCCGCAGTTTCATACTGCTCCCAGCGTAATAAATGAGCTCTACTAGAATGGCACATATCAGTTCACCCCTACACAAACCAAACTTTTTTGATTAATGTGCCTTTGTCTTTGAATCAGACTGATTCGAGCATGGACAACAAAACTGTCAGATCAGAACAGCAGGGAAAAGTGTAACCTACAGTCGAATTCCTTGATCAACGATAATTTGCCTACCAAAAAGACATAACTTCTATTTCTATCAGGATACATGCATGAGTGCATTAAAATTAAGTGGTGACGATGACGCGCTGGCAGCTAAACTGCCTACTACTACTAGTTTGTATGTACATGCAAAAAAAATTACAAGATATGCCTCTTTTTTTACTATCACATAAAAATAGTTATATCAGATTTCACATTAATGGTCATATCAACATGAGAAAAAGTGCACTTCCAAACTAAGAAGCGGCTGTCAGAAGAATCAGCACTACTGACATTACTGTGAGTGGACAACCTATAACAAGAATTCCCAGAGTTAACCAAGAATTTGTAGAGCCAAAACGGTCATGCTGGCCCAAAGTAAAGCAAAAGCATCATTGAGGACGAATTAGCTGGAAATATTCGAAGCTTCTTACAATACACACATGTCAGAAAAAAAAACAGAATAGGTGTAGCTCCTAAATCCTTCAATAATATGAAAACGCCAGAGTGGTTTAGAGAGTTCCTCCATTCCACTAAACTTGATTTCATTTTGCTACAACAAATGCTATGTGAGAGGAATAACCAGTCATCATCACCAGCTGGGTAAGTGAATGCCATACCATAACAGCACACCGAAGTTATATAGTCATCATAACAGCCCATACAAAATATCACAATAATAATGGTACACTACTATATACATGTATAGATTTTATATTTTGTTCAGTCATCCATATGTCCCCACACAAGTTTTAGTGTACACACAATCAACAATAGCTATAGTTCAAGAAACGACTCAACGTATCACCAACACGGAAGACCTAACCAAACCAAAACTACCATCTTCTCCTTCATACCTATTGCAGACACTAGAGTTGGTGTTGTGAAGTAAGATTGCACTTCTTGTTACGATACGAAGAGGTGAGAAAACAACCTTGATCTGGACTTAAAAGGGAAGTCCATAAGACTTTAAACGAAATCAAACTAGTCATCACCGTCTCAAAATGTATTGATATAAAAATAATATAGGAGAGCAAGCGTAGTTGATCTGCTGCACATAAATGAGCGGTTATAATAAAGCAATCTTGCGAATCTTTACCATATACAAGCATCATGTTTCCCCTTTCCCTTCTTGAATATTAAATACTCTAGGCACACAATGAATTTGATTTTACTACATGATGACTGCAATGACCATTATAAATGATGCACTGGTTTACAATTTCTGGAGGTGGACACCAAACAGACATTGCCAACCTGGAACACTTTTTTTACGTCAATAAAATGTGTAGCAGAAAAGAGAGTTTTTTCGTTTCATAAAACGAATTCTTTCTTGCGCAACTACGCAAACAACACCTGGAGAAGAAAGGTAAGGCAACAAAGGCAAAAGCTTTTATGAGCTCTCTTGTCAAGACGCATTCTGACTCATTTCTGCTCTCATTCGAAATATAATGCAGGACACAAAGGTCGTTTTCTGTGAATTATGCCATCTGGCTAATAATGGCTAGCTAATGGATGATATTTTATACCCTTATCAACTACTAGAATCAGTGTTCATTTTAAAAGTCTGTCATTCTTCTCATTTGCACACCTCGACAAGAAGAAATTACTTAACACACAGCATCAACTCAAAACCAGCCAGCCAAGAGCTCTGATATGCATTTAAATCAGTAGTGTTCATTCCATGTCAGTTCAGGTTTTAGCACTAGATATCGAGTGACTATTATCAAGTATTCATATCATATCCCTGCCTTAACCGATCTGTCCATTAATAAATTAGAAATGTTCTCCAATGTCATTCCTCCACTGCTTGGAAATAAGACTGCATCCATTTGCAATCTTGAGAGCCTACCCTCGCCAATTTAATATGCACAGAATTTTAGTAGGCTTCTATGTACATGTAGTACAACTAGGAAAATAAATTACTAGCATCGGATCTCCAACCAAGCAACTTTCTGACAATACAATAGGGAATAAATTCTTTCAATCCTCTATCTCACATGCTACACAGGTGTCAACCAAATCCAAAGTGGGAAGAACCTTGACAGAGGCATTTTTTTGCTGATGAAAAATATTGGTTATTACAGCATCTCCATAAGTTTCCCCAATCTTCTTCTTCTTCAAATGACAATAGATTTCATAGTTTGCATATCGAATAGCAATGAAAAATATAAATACTAGTTAGCCATATACTGTTATGCTATTTTATTCTTTTTTTTTGCAAATGGTATTTCCAGAAACGGGCCAAATCTTAGAAGAAAAATTGCTGATTACTTAAATCTAAAGTCTAACAACAACTGCATGTGCCTATTTAGTTTGCATTCGTGTAGGCAAAAGTAATCACAAGCATTCTTCTTGTTTTAGCTAATAGCATACCCAAATTCCAGTCAGATTACAATATCAAAATATAAATCTTTCATATTTGGCCAACCATCTTATTATATCAAACCAGCCTTCTTTCTGTAGAGGGGCATCCTCTGATTATTCCCATAAGGCAATCTAACGGAGAAATAGAAAGCTGCACTAAACACGCAATGCTGTACTACTACCTTTGTATATCAAACAAACACCACGCCTGACCATCAGTCAGTTATTTTGAGCAATGCACCATCCCCACAATTCATCGCTCACCTATTACATATACGCTGCTGACATGCATGCCGTATATCCGCATGTGGCCGCTGAACTGGAAACACCAAATTAACCGTAGTCCAAAACACCACCAGCTCCCTTTCCTGTGTTTCCTATATTTCAAGCAAAATTAACTCCACCAACACAACGAATGTTGACTGGAATATAAAAAAATAGAAAGGACTCTTCCCAAATTGCTTTTGCATGCCTCATCATCATGCAACTAAAATGTATACTTCCTACAACATATATATAAGTTGCAATATGTATGATAGCTAAATTTACATTAATAACTGTTTCTCTCATTTTTTTCTTCTATCCCTGACACTGACAGTGTCTGTCCGCAAGGAGAAGGAATCCCGTTGAGAAAAGCGAAGGATAAGGGTTGCTGCTGCAGCGCAGCAAATCAAGCCTGCTTTCAATTGAATGGTACACGCATCTCCTGTTATTTTTAGCCAATGTCCTGGATACACCGCAACAATGTGAAACTCCACATCAAAATAATGAATCAGTGAAAAATTATGACAAGTACAGGTGTCATCCTAACCCTGGCCCAACCCCCGCCGTGAAAACCGTGTATATGATATGTATATTTAATGTAAAACGAAGCTACTCACATATTAGGCAGTTTCGGTATTAATGGCATAAAAATATTATAAAAAACCAACCAGAGACAGCTACGTCAGCGAGTATTACTTCGTACCATGCATGAATATCAAACATAACTAATTCATATCTGGTGAGACATTAAGTTATAAAAACTGTTGATGTTCCGAGTTTTTTTTATCTACTCACCATTATCACTGAATTATTTTTAGTAACGAACGATTGTGCAGAGAAAAATAAGCGTAAAAGGTAACATCCATCAGAAATTTTTAGTTATTTGCTGAATGTCATCATAAATTCACTACACTACAACCTGTGCTCTGCTCTGACTGTGATTACTTTTTACTGGCTAAATTTTCCTAAGTCACGCTACCACAAAAACTGAAACTCTGGTGATTCGGGTGGTACAAGTAATAAATATCTATCAAAATGCCAATAACAAGACTGGAACCTGGAAGAAAATTGGTTATGATGATGATGATGCTCTGGGTCTACACAAGAAACTCGTAAAAATAAATCGGGTGTTTTGCATGACGTCGGTTGTATATCTACATGAAAAATGATTCCTATTATAATGTAAACTAATATCATCATCTAGCTGCTTTCTTCCAAGTCAGGCATAGTTTTAGTGAATCTTCCTTAGTATTCTATATTAAGCATAACATTGAATTGTATGACGTACACTAATCCCTATCTTTCTGGATATGGATGCATACGATATGCAAAATTGGTCGTACCAGGTAGATTCATAAAAAATACTCGTTCCGTTATACAATTACACTTACAGTGCAATCCAAGGAGATAGCTTTTCCCAAAATTGTAATAATAATGTGCTGAAAAACAAAGCAATCAAAAGCAAATCAGATGGGTCTCTGAACTACCTTCAAAGAAACAAAGTCAAACTTAACATAAAAATGCAGATCTTCGAGCATGGCCATGTTATATTCCTTTGATGTCAAAAAATTGTCGATTTTAGTTTCATATATGCCCCAACAACACCATTTGATTTCATGATATTATTTGCTGCAGTTGGTGGTGGTGCTCGCTTTGGCACCCACACAAAAAGTAATCAGCAGTAATGAGAGTTTACTGTTTGGCTAGCATCTCATTGCCCTTAGACATTCGACAGTTTCCTCATCATACCTAATGATAGCGGCCTTATAAACCTTCGAGCTATTTGGAATCTGTTTACAGTAGTACGTAAGAATGAATCTGACGTGGAGTTATTTCAAAGAATTTCGCACTGAACTGATTCCTATTCATTTACGCAAGGTTTGATATGAAACCCAGACAAGACAAAGTTATATGTAAATATTGAAACGAATTACGTATTATATTACTCATTTAGATGTCCGAGACAGATTCGTTTCTCCAAATTCTCGGGATTACAACTACAAGACGGCAATCAAGTAAGTTTCCATATCAAGAAGCCTCACGGTAGGATTTCTCCAAAACTTTGCTTTAATCTCTACACCTGCCTCTTCTCCAATGCAATCACTGACATTGATCTTTACAACCTACCATAAACCATTATCCCACTTGAATCCTGTCAACTAAATAAAAGTCAATCAACAATCAGTGAATTAAGCTCAACCAAGCCCCTTGAGATAAAATTTCATTTATGATCTCTATAAGCCTTCGTTACGAATTCGTATCAAAGAAAGACTTTTGCGAAAATAAAGGGCAAACATTGTATGCCTGAGTAATGCGTTTTGTCGGCAAATCTTATCGACAATGACCTCCCAAAACTCAACGACTGAGCCTTCAAATTTTAGAGGCATCATTTCAGACAAATAGTCCACAGGTCAACAAAGTTATTTATCATCGTAGTGTGTAAACATGCTACAAGCTTGCTCAATTCGGAACACATCCATATTTCGTATTAAATTAGTGTGCCACTTGAATTGCTCTTTTATCACTCAAATTTATCTTAAATGAAAGAAAATAACGGAACTTGTGTGATCTCGTCAAATCTAAAATACAAATAGTCATGCACGTATTATACCTACCTACATGAGAGCAAGCAAGCCCTATATGCCAAGCACAATAACAACACGTTCCCAGTAATAAAAGTAGTTACTTGACTGGTAAACATTTTTAAAAGCTTCAACAATCCCAACGCCTACGCTCAACAAGCAAAAACTGAGATCCTGCTGATCATCATCGTATGACAGTCTACTTTATTATCCCAAGTGTCAGTCAGCGTGAGATAGGAAATACCGTGCACTGCAAGCTCATTGAAGATGCCACACTATTGCCTATTATAAAAGTTTCTTACCTAAATTAACATCCGCAAAAAAACGCGACCAATATTCTCGCTAGCTAAAAATTCTTTGAAGCCGACACACAAAACCTTATCAAGTTTGTCCTTTAACTTGGTGGTACACAATAATAAATGCAACTCACTCAATTTTTTAATAGCTTTTTCGTATCTGAAACGATGCTCATAACAAACAAACTCACACACAACAGACCCACTCACATGACCCATCTTAACCTTGCGACTCCCATCATTTAACTGCCTAAGACGGTCGTATTCCGTTGCCGTATAAAAAGACGAACAATGAAATACCCCTACTTCCACCTGATGTTTTTGTACTCCAAGCAATTCATGGCTTACATATTAAAAAAGAGAAAATTCATACACAAAAATTGTCAACCAATAATACTTTTTATCACTAGTGCTTGATTTATTTTATAACCAAATAGAGCTCGGAATAAAGAAAGAACGAGAAGGGTGGATCAGTAGAAGCTGAACTAAAAAAAAGTTCTCTGTCACTGTCAAAAACATCTAGCAGCTCTCTCTATAAGCCTGCATGCATATGAATAATACATCTCGACATAAACAAAAACGAGCTTCAATAGTGTTCATAACTGTCATTATTATTGTACCCTGACCTGGAACGGGAAGTGGTTGAGTTAACAACACCCTCCACTCTCTATCTATCTACACTGACAAATTAAGCCTGAAAAATATGATCCACCACCAGCTCATCTCCTCACACACAAATTCGTGCATGTTTGAAAAAGATGGTTCATTTTTTAATTTGAAAATGCACATCCCCTACACATATCATTCACATTCATTTGTGAATAATAAAAGCCAGTGACAGAGGAAAAGAACAAAAGCACAACAACAAAAAATATACCGATATACCAAAACCAGAAATGCGTGCGATGTGAATGCAATCCTAATGTTATCCTCACAGCTTTATTTATCTAACCACCAATATGCCAAACCACATTCAGTGCAGTGTTTACGATGCGATGGGATCTCCACCCCTTGCGTCCAGATCATTGCACTTATCTCTCTAGCTTTTATTCTCATTCCATTCACATATACAAGTAGGCAAACTGCTATTAAATTAAACTTTATACTTGCCAGATTGAACCTGGCAAATATGCAAAGCGTTATCGTCCGAGTATTTCAAACAAAAAGTGAGGCAATGCCAATACAATGTGGGAACCCTTGCTAAAATCCCACCAACAACGCAGTAAGCACCTATAAGTATCAAATACAAGAAAAAAAAGTCGCAGTCACACATTCAAAGCTGCACACAAAGTCACAAATGGCTCGAACCTCTTTTTCATATTAACTTCTGCCCACGCCTCACTTAGCTTCTATTATTTCTCCCTTTGCAGCAGTACAAGACTCTGACTGACTGACTGACAATATAGCATATAATATGCAACTAAACACAGATAATCAAATCTTTGAATTATAAGCCCCCAAGTTCCAAATATTCCATTAGTTTTAATACCATAAAGCATAGTGCAATTCATGTATGCACAACTCCTCTCATAACCATAAATCTTCAATCTGTTAACTAACGGAGTCTCAAAGTCTCATCTATCTTTCAATAAAACGCTGCTGACTGACTACTAAAACATGCAAATACAAAAGTGCAATGCAATAATAAAACCATTTGAATTCTTTGTGACGACGACTTCAGCAAAACAGAATAATAGCAGGTACTTTGTTCATTGCACTTGAGACTGTCATATCGTAATAGACAAAGCATTAATATCAGCATGATTTTGTATTGCATATGGCATGCAAGCACTGATTAAATTAAATTCACAAAAGTGTCGCCCTTATACTAGAATCAAACTGAAAACAAAATGCTTGATGTAAACTAACGAAGGAAAAATGTAAACCATTTGTTCAAAGTCAACCACATATTAGTCAACATCCTATGATCATGATCTCTTCAACCCTTTCAGTAACAACGCCATACTTGCTTACATTTGTCAGAACTATATCGAGTTAAAAGCGTAGCAGTAATCAAATTCATCATCTACCTTTTAAAGCCGCACCCTCTATTAGTTAAAACTCTATTTTATTTTCATCTTTAACTCACTTACTAGTATAAAGAGCATCAGTAACTTAAAAAGGTTGCCACACTAATTCTCAGCTTTATCAAACTTTCACAGACATAAAGCTCTTGCTTGCTTCACATTATCAGACACAATTTCCTATCACAACTCTTCAGATGATATAATCCTGAATAAAAGCGAGGAGAATACTAAGAACACACGAGGAGAATGAGGAGATTAATAACCTTTATTCTAGTACATCAAGAGCAATTGTTTATTTATTCCCCGCAGTTGCACACAAACTTAAGAATACTGATTATTCAATCATATTTCAATACGCTCAAGCTCCACACATTACACAACAAAATCTAGAGTTCACGCTGAGGGACTGATTAAAACACAAATAAGCTCAAATGAAAAGCCAACAGCGATGCAGCGTCAAAACGGTGACAGAAACTATGATGATATTACCGAATATGAGTAGGTAATAAACTTGTTCAAAACACAAACTGTAAACAGGCGTACCTAATGATATGATACTTCTCCTGACGGGGTTGTGAGATGATTGTGATTTAATGACGCTTGTAGGTAAGACATTACGTACCAATGTTTTGTGCCTCATCATGATATGATCAATGAGTTCGAAGAGGGCAAATGTCAAATGTGGTCGGCGTCTCCACTCCAGTCATCACAGTGCTCAACGTTCGTTGGCTTTCAGACCAAGTATATTAGCCTCATTTTGGGGATTTCGTCATCTTTCACCCACAATCTCTGTGCTGCTGTCATTGCCACTCGTTCTTCTATCCTGATTATGAGCTCAATCATTTCATTTACCTTGTTCTGTAATGTGGCTCCCATGAATCTATTTTTTGCCTTTGTGTAGAAACTCGAGAGAGAGAGAGTACCGTTAGACAAAGTTTCACTACTGTGCTAGCTAGCATGCGGGGGCTAATTCATGTGACAAAAAATCAATGAATCACTAGTTTTACTAACCAACACGGTTTCAGAAACAGTCGGACGAGACAAGAAAAAGTCGAGTCATCATAATTTCCTGTGTACACAAACGTTAAGCATCCTTTTTTTGCTATAAGTGAGCGGAACGTCTATCCAACCCTCCAACCAATTTCATTCACAGACCGACGTCCGATATTGTTAGATAACGTTAGTTTATGACTCGAAGCTTTTTTTTTTGCACAAAACCAACAGACATCCTCCCTTCCGCTAAGTTCTGTTCAATGAACCTAACGAATTTTCAATGATGATACTTGACTTGGTATAATGAAAGATCAACCAGGAAACTACACAGTACTATGGTACTAATGAGATCATGATTAACAACACACAAACCGCTTCCCGTAATTTGCATGCTCTTCCACCTCTCTCACACTCACTATTCATTTACGGTGATTACATATTCTTATGACTATGATTAGAAAGCTCTCGATTTTGTTAGTGTCTTCCTTCCAACTTGACGGTGCAAAAGGCAAATGGGAATAAATGTAACATGCGTACATAGCCAGTTATGTCCAGTCATAACATATCATCTACGGTGGCACGACACCGACATTCAATGCGTTGCATTACAACAATACAATCCTTCATAAATAAAAGTATCGCTTTTAAAATCATAAATGTACGCGTTTACAGCTTTTTCCTCCTACGACGTAACAAATTGTAGGCTTCGTGGATTGCTAATGTCACGCACATTACGCTGTTGACCGTTGACCATGCAAATGTAATGTGCTCGTATTCTTGGCTCATTCCTCTTGTGATGTAAAAAGGAAACTTTCACTTAGGCAGAGGTCTACCTCTAATTTCTACGCCAAATTTGTATAATAATGCTAATTTTAGCACTCTCATTTAGTTACAAAAACAGTTATATGGAGGCTTTTTATGTAACATGTCTAATTATAATTATTCTGAAAACCGCATGAAGTGTTACCCAATCCATTAACTTGGAACTCTGATGATGCCCCACTTCAGAACCAACTGCTGTGAGCCACGAGGACACACATTGGTATAATTATTTTTCATGTGCGATAGCACATTCAATGGCTTTTTGGGATTCAACTAGAAAATCAACAATTTAGTATCAGTACCATTCATTTCAAAAGACTGAATCTGAATTGCCATCCAGTGTTTCCGTTCGTGTGTGCAGCAAAAGCATGGGAAAACAAAACAGACTACTATTTTGCTTTGTACATCATAAACTGTACTAATCTCGCGCAATCAGTAGGTATATGAGTAGGATGCGGCTGTCTACAAAAACTGCAATAATTTACTATCTATAATCTATACTTGGTTAGCCATAAGATGAAAATGCATTAGCATGAAACAAACTTAGCGTACAATGTACTTTGCAACTTAAATCTGGAAAATGGTTGCCAAAGTTTACTCACAACAATTTATACCATGTCATTATAGGTGAACTCACTATCAAAGCACATGTACACATGATAATAGCAAGTTTACCGTACCTGTACCTACCATTTAGAACTAGAGCTAAACCCAAATTCGGTTGGGTACAATGCGTTCGAGGCGATGGAAACGTTCCAACAACGAAGAACACAAGTTGCAAACACCAAACTTTTAGAATCAGTTAAAGTTACATGATATGGGTATGCTGGAGAATCTTTTAAGTTTGGCAGTGATTCAAAATCACAGAAACTTCCGTTTATGATGCAGCGCAGAAGGAAACATAGAAGTTTACATAGATGACAGGTAATAATAGTTGGATACCTGGCAATTTTAGACTACTATGTCACATGTGCGTGTGATAAAAACCAAACCAGTATTTACTCCCGACACAAGTAACAATGAGTAGTAGAAAACTGCGTAAAAGTTTTGGCTGGAGCTTTCAACATTTAACATTATCGCAGCGTACAAAATTTATGTACACACCCGTTTCTAAACTCTGTAATAAATAACCAAAAAAGCTACTAAACTGAATTTGTGGAGGGCGTATGTTCCAACAAAAATTGCTGAAACAGCCAATAATACCGTTTGGAGCAATGTTTTATCGTAGTATGTACGAATTAGTACATAATACCAATTAGACTGTCCAAACTTAAAGATATAATTATAAATACTAAAAAAGGAATATATATCTGTTATTCACTTCTAAGAACACCGACATTCAATGTCATGGGTCAGGGATTGACAAATGTGGCATATCTGCTGTAAATCGCAGAAACGACGCAATTAAAAGTTAATGAAGGCAAAATTATTTAATAAAAACAATGACATTTGAATTAATTTCTTCCATTACTGTTTGACCTGGAACAGTTCACTAAAATATTTTACTGCTGCTCATAACCATACCGGTACGGTACGGTACTTTTTTGGGTACTGGTACTAAAAGCCTATTTACAATTTTCCTTGACGTTATTACGCGTTTTTATCTATTTACTGCAATGTTTGGGTCAGCAGAAACCATTTCCAATTTCAATTATTGGTGCACACATTCATTACTATCGCTTTCCACAAGTTGAGCTAGTTTAGCATTGGCACTTACAAGATTTTTATGACGATGTTTCTCAAGGAAATTCCCATACGAAGCCCAAATCTGTGCAGCGAGCACTTTTTAAACATTAAACAAAAGGTGTACTCACTTAACCACTGACCTTTGTAACACAATATTTACAAAACTATCCGATTGGGGTCAATTAAAAACACAATCCAAACCACAACCTTAATTCTGCTCACCACCCATTCAGAAAATAGAGATATCTATTGACCCAAAAAAAATGAGCAAATCACTAGCTAAGTTCCTCCACCCTGTCAGCAGAAACAAAACTCCAACCGGTCCTGATGACCATCTCTTTCAAAAGACCTCAACGTCAGGTAAATCTAGATCAGCGTCATTCCGAAAATCAATCGTATTTATGCAATCATCATTCCACGTATTGATTTCGCATTCAAATCAAAGGTCAAGCATTTTTGTTGAAATCGCCCACATGCCGATGAATTCCCTGTAAACAAAAATCTACCTGCCTACATCCTTTCTTTTATGATGATCGTTATAGCTCACATTTATTATGTCCCCACATTCAATGTAAAGGCTTTCCATTTCAACCCTGCGTGTAGGGGACGAATTTAGCTAACACGTGGATCCTAACCACTGATAAGCTAGGAACAGGCAGATGACAAAACTGAAGAAAACAAGATTTCCTTCTGGCTTCCTGACAGACGATGACCAACGTTTGTAGCTCTTCTTGTAGACATTGCCAGTTTTCATCCGCTTAACTCTAATATCCAATATGCTGCGAAACCCCATTCTAACGCTTATTAGTGTCAATGCCAATGTTACAAAATCAGACCATATATAATACACATTTTCATACTTCATTTCATACATTCCGAGTGTAATGCGTATAGCCATAATGGCTTACAGTTAGTTGCAGAACTGCTTTTGTCTCATCTCTCCAACAGAGAAGTGAAAGGTAAGGTGCAACAGAATAATCTAATCATCATTACGCTGAATTGTTATATGATGACATTGCAACCATCATCATAATCAGATACCATCACATTACATTACATGCACAAACCACATCACCGCAATATACATAACTCATACCAACATATTATGGAAACTGCAGAACCAACAATCGCACTTTACTACGCTGCTCATTTCAAGTTGTATGTAGTCAACAATTCAGCACCTCAAGGCTCTTATATGTACATCATCACATCTCGTCCTTTTCTAAGGCTTTTTAAGGCTCTCACGCATGCAAAACATTTTTTTCTAGAATGTAAATCTTACATCAGTGCATATATAAAAACGCTAATGCTAATCGGTTCCCGATTCCTTAAGCAACAATGATTTATCAACATGATCGCAAGTTTGAGGTAAGCTAACTGTGCTTATGTAATCAAGCTCAAGTCATCGTCTACCCTATATATATATATATAACTACATTAAATTAAGCTCAATTTTATGCTTACTTTGTACAAAATATTCTGCAGAAATAAGGACGGAAATTCCAAAAATATATATAGTAAATGGATGATTGTGTGACAGATTTATTGGAACTACTTGAGCCATATATACATGTGTATGAACAAGACTTAAATGGATACAGTAAAGCTGTGGGAGAAATTTAATACCGTCTGAATTGAGTAAAACAGGGCACATCAGTAAAATGTGTATGTTATGTATACACGAAACGAGAACCACTTTTGCCACAAAAGGTGACAGCTGCACAACTCTACAACTGTATGGTCAAATTCAAATATATTGAATTCAGGTTAAGTCAGATACCCTCTGCAGGAATGGGTACTACTGATACTACCCATTTTTTTCTGAACAGTAATAATTTAACATATACATTAAAGGGCCTCAACAAGACGACAGCCCATAACCCCACAAATCTCAGCATGGTTCAGCACATAAGGAAAGGGAAACCCTCAGAAACACGCTAAGGTGTCAACACCAAAAAAAAACTGCAGAGTTGGTTGAAGAGTGTTCATGTCAAGGTAAGCATTACATAGGGTAGCTTGTGCAGTACTTACGCATAACAAGTAAGAAAATGTAATCGTAATCCACCTAACCCTATGCAAATTGGAGGATCTATATATACACATATTCTCAACACACATGTCAACTAGCAATAAATATACTAACTAATAAAGCATAGAGCACTACTACTACTACATTGTTGTAAGTGTCGTACTTTTATTTTTATATTTTCATAGTCAAGTCTGGGCAAACACATGCCTAAATATCCTTCCTTATCTGAATTTGTCCGAAGGCAAAACACTTTACTTAAGCAAAGTGTCCCCACGGTCTCCAAAAATTGCTTTCTACTCATCAAATATGTCATTTAAGCATCCACCCAGAAGACCATAAACCAATAGAAAAATGGACCTCTTCTCATCATACACAACACATCCACACATCCCCTTCAAAGTAAATCAAGTAAAACTGACAAGTCCCTTTTTGAAGCTTTGAACATCCCATAATATAATTCTTAATGCACGATCTCGAGGTAGCAAACCCCACGCAAAAATTATACTATAGTTCAGTCCTACAAATAAGTAAATGATGATGAAGAAATAATTTTCCATTTACAGAAATTGTCAAACTTTTCGCGTGATTACCATATTTCAAAAAATCGTTTCCACAAATACATGACAATAAAAGGAGCACATAAAACAGGTAACGATCAAAGACCCAAGAAAAGCCATTCAAAAAGCAGCACGTTCTACAACTGGCTGAATGTAAAAGAGATGTGATTTTAATTGGCTCCCCGCAAAATCAGCAACAGATATGCTATTCCATGACCTACCCGATAAATTTGCTAATAGCATAGCAATGAAAATATACATTTTTCTACTGCGAGATTGTCCACCTACCCATTCCGTGTATCAACAATTTCAGATTAATTCTACAACACGACACTTTATCACATGTCATTTACGACGTCTTGTAGAAAACCAAACATGTCCTTATATAGATGTAATATTCGCATTAGTTAATGGAGTTGGGGAATCATGCAAACCGAAAACGATGTTCGTGTTGGTAAAGTATGCAACGCTTCGATATTGCAAAGTAAGATGACATGTACATTACTGTCCAATATATCTTTGACTGGTCCTACTAACCGCTGACATTTCCAAGCGCCAATAAATTTCCAACATCCAACGCTTGCATTCCCCTTTCTACCTACGGACTATCGCTTCCAATTTAAGTAGTCAATGCTCGATAATGAGACAAGGGGTTAATTAACAATCCAGTCCCCAAAACAAGAAAAGAGCTGAGCTTTGCAACTATTGTGCAAGATAAGCAACAAGTCTATATAAACAGGATACTTCAGACATTCCATATACTAAACATGCCCCGATGGCCCCATAAAAGCTGTAATGAATGTATATTTTCTAAATGCCTTACACTTCCCAATAAAATCAAAATATTATTGTACCACGAGCAAGTTATTATCAGCAAAAATGAAGCGATTTAAGCTTTTGAAAGCATAGCATATGACAATACCACAACATTTGAAGCGATAATGTCAAAGCATGAGCTTGTCAATAAAAAAATAATATGGTTAGCTTTTGATACTTACGAAAAATCGAATGTAATCCACAAGAAGTAGGTAGTAGAGTAGAGTAGAAGAAATCTGAGAGAGTAATAGGGTTTATCACAGAGTTCCTAATCTTAGGATATTGACGGTAATGTTGTTTTGATGAGGATGGTGATGAAGCAATTCGTAAAAATCACAATGTTTGTCTACTTCAAAACCATGTCAAGGAACAACAGGATCCTTTCGTACTCGTAGTTTAATAAAAATTTCTTCCCTTTGTCCATTTCTCACACGTGGACCTCAGAGAATGAATTGCGATTGAATCAAACCAAATACAAATAAACTTGTGTAGGTATACTTTATTGGTATTAATCAGACTACAACCACTTTGAATAGTTATCTTCTGACTGCGCTCAGCAGTACTGTGTTGAATTCAAGAGACATGAAAAGAACGCCGTTTCTTTGTTAGCTCAGTGCTCAGGTGAAAAACAGAATCCGTCAGTACGTGTCTCGCACGTTTTGCTTACTCACCTGCTAGAAGGCGACTGACCAGCAGTAAGGAAATTACATACTATTTACTTCGCTCACAGTTGTTCAAGTTCTGTTGCTCTCTCAGATCACGAATGTTTTAACTGATACTAGTTGACTTTGTATATATGGTGGTGGTGTGGGTACAATGAATGAAGCAGCTCAGAACTTGTATGGATAACTATTACAACAGAGAGTAAGATACGGTCCATCTGCAAAACAGTCAGTCATGCTACGTGTCATGCTTTGATACCAAACAAATAGTCGCAGCCTTAGCTTTTTTCATGTTCATTGTATCAATGCTACTGTGTAATATAAAGGTCTTCCGTCAATTATCTTTTTTTACTAAACCATAATATTCTGGTGTCTTCTGACTGAAATGGTAAAAATTTTACTAAACCTTCTCAGAGTAGTCACATCACTGCCAAGTGTGAAGGGTAGTACAAGAAGATAGGCAAATTTGAGGAATCAATCCTCAGAATGAACAAGCATGAATACTAATGATGAATGTTCTAAATACAACGCCTTTCTTATCATTGGATACATAATAATGTACAGGTTTGTTATTAAAAAATAGAAATTATTTCAAGAATATATATGTTTATCCGTTTAGGGCGTCTTTTAATTTTAACCTACTGCTCTCAACATACTTGAGTGTGTCAAGAAAAAGTTATACAAAGCAGACAAACACTCGCCCAATCTCTAACTTACATTTTATCGGTAAAAACGTCTGCAAAATATTGCCAAATTTGCTGATGCGTCGACCTTTAAGTGCTTACACGTGCATCAGTTTGCGAATCCAATCCAAGCTCGGAAGACATTAGCTTCGGGATCTCTACTCTACTAGATAAGCTACTTACAATTTAATTATTTTTGTTTTAAACTTTGAAACACGAATTTTTTCAAAAATATTTGGCTTCCTGGACTGTTGAAAAAATGTTGTATGAAAAATGTTACTGCATATTGTATTTACTTCTGTGTGGTTTTTTTGCCTCCTCGTTCATAACAAAACTTACAGACACCCTTGTCTGGTCTTGATATTTGGGCTTATTTGCTTTAGTAGAAAACTTCTTTTCATATTCCAAATAAACAACTGGTTCATCATTTTGTGCCTGGGTTTAAATGGGCTTTAATGAACTGCAGTCATTGAAGTTTCTAATGTAAGCAGGCATTAGTCTTTTTCTATGTCTAATTATTATTCTACCATTACTACTACTACTCGCACACCATTCCAGGATATGAGTTTAAAGTACAATTACCCGGTAGTCCTTGAAAATATTACACCATTTAAGAATAAAGAATTACATTACATATTATATGAATTAGTGTCGAGTGATTTCAAAAACTGTTAATCCAGGAAGCAGTGAAAGGGAATCAGTGCTATTACGTATGCATTTTTGTTAACTAACTTTATTTGTAAAAGCATGTTCTACATCGCGTATGTTTATCGTTATCTTTCACTGTAAATGTATGTACACATATACATGAATCAGAGACTATAAACACGTACATAAAGTACATACAAGTTTTGAAAACTTCTGTATTCATGCGTTAATTCTCCAGAATTCATTTGATCTCCCAATTCATTATCATGTCAGACGGAGAGATGAGATACCAAAAGCCACAGTTCACTAATATTACTCATTCATGAGTGCAGTGCATGAAAACATTGAAGTCGTTATTAACCTCATTCCACAAACATTGAATGTGTGCATAGGCATCCACAATACAAACATGCACAATCGACTGTTGCAGTCTCGTCTGCAGAACATGATTAATAATGCTATATCTCTGTTGTTTACACTAAACCACTGACATTTACAATAGTCACAGTTATACTTTACGATAAAAAATCAGCAAATATTAATACACCAACGAAAAGTATATCCTGAATTAAGTCCAATTGGTACCTCCTTGCAGTTGGCCGTTGCTAGTTGCTTACAATCATAGGTAAAAAACCAACTGACAATTTTGTGCGCAGCATATCCTAAATCAGAGAGGAAAGATAGATAGACGCCCTAAGACAGATGCACAGTTTGTCATTGTTCTTAATCGTGTGTTATTCTGGTATATATCGTTGTGGATGAACGGTTGGTTGGATGACGAGATGATGACTGATGACGATGGGATATGCTGATAAAACTACATGTTTGCGTAGTTTATACAGGCAACTCTATTGCAGTCTGCACCAACGCTCATATGCAAATGTGGAAACCTGATCTTCATTAGATCACTAAATAATAATCCAAAACCTCAATAATAGAATTTCGATCAACTCGTCAATCTACTTGCTTTGAGGCTGAAGTAAACCAGGTAAATCAGCTTTGAACGTCATTACCATGATTATTCCATAAGAGTACTCATATATTTTTTAACAGACAAAGTTGTAGAAAGCTGAAGAGAAGAATTATTGTCATTTCTAAAATTAATCGGCCGGCTGCACTGCAATAATATCAGTTTCGGAGCTACACTTCCATGTCTGACATGGCTGCCTACACGATGGATTGTATTTACAACTAAACTTGGCTAATAAGTCTGTTGTGAGCGCAGTGATTCTGATTACAATATAGAAAACACCTAATCAAATAATTTTCTTTCTACTTTAATTTTCAAGTACATGCACATGTGTTATTTGCGTCAATTGCAAGTGCATTATTTCATAAAAATGCTTATATCTAAACTCCACGTGCATTCTGATAAGCTTAATTTCACCTCTTGAATGAGAACATGACAAGTATGAATTTCAATACGGCTCAATTGGTAGCTAAAACCAAAAGCTAAAAGCTCCGATATCCTATAGTCATTTAAGTTTATGCATTTTATAAAGATAAAACGTCAGGATTGCATTTACATCGGATCATTCATATAAACACATTACAGCCTGTTTCACTTGCCAAGAAACAGTAAACTCTAACAACACGGATGATAAAGTTACTCTACCAAACATGCTCCCGAGTGCTAACACCCTTCTTTTAACATTTCACATTTAGAAGCAAAGCCAAGAGACGCCATGCATTAATTAGGTAGTCCATTTACTCACAAACATGCAAAAAGTACATGCAAAAAAATACTCTATCGAAATCCAAACAATAAAACCCCCATCACTAACATCCTACTCCAACACCGTCAGTTTACTTCAATCATTTTAAGCATACATGAAATGAAACCCAGTTGCCAACTGGAACCTGGTTATGTTTTCGCTGTTTTATATGGTGAGTTACTCTGTCACAACTCCTGCTTCCATTATAATCCTTTCATAGATGCAAATAACGCAAATAAAAGGATGACATTAAGCCTAATTAGGAGATACCACTTGGAACGACAGCGAGGACGACAAGATGTATATATTTGTAGTTAAGTCAAGTCAATGGTTATGGTTCCCCGCAACTAGCTATTACTTAACATCATATCTCTGGCTTATACAAACCGACTTTGTAAGTCACTTTACAACTTTTTGAAAAATTGAACGCTACGTGTTTCTGGGATAATACATGTCTTTTGTGCTGCTTTATGACTTGATTTAGGTTTATGATTTAGGATGCAACAGTTCATCAGATTCAACAAATGTCAGAATCGAAATGGCAAACATTGAATTTTACTTGCCATTTTTCAAAACACCTGCTCCAGCACTCACGTTTCTTATTCAGGATTTCCATTTTCTACTAATAAAAAGCTCTTATAATAGAAATGGCAATAAAAATTGAAAAGGTGTCGCGTGTTCGTTAACGATCAAAACGTCTGAATATGGTAAGGCCTCTCCTTGACCATCAATACGTAACATTCAATGATTTAATTAGATTTGCATACTGGATCCCAGAAGAATTCTTAACACTCACAACATAATTTTAGAGTCAGAGCATGTTGTTTGTAATACGTAATTTCCGTAACTAACTAGGTACGGCCATCATCATGGTTTACCATCTTGTTTATGCAACAAGGCATAAATTGTATGTTTACCCAATTTGTTGCGTCATCGTTTTTAGTTTCAAATCGGTACAATAATCATCATGTTATATGCAAATGAGCACTTGGTGGCATGATGGGTGGGATAACATTGAAATTCCAGTTGAATATGGAGTCTTGGAGAAGCTTTAATTTTGCAATATTGTTTTTCCCCAATTCGACCGTTAAGCAATAATACGCATTATGCACAAACCCTAATGTACCCTAATAATGTACTATATACTGACTGATCCCTCACAGACGCTTCATCTATGAGAATTTAGCATGATGGCAAGTCCTACTGAAAATTAAGGTAAAGCAATCTACCTCGTTTGAGTTGAAATTAACTAACCTAAATCGGCTAAATCTAAATAATTTATTGACGGGATGCAATATGATTTCTCTTTTACTCATTAAATGTGTGAAAACTTACTAACAATTAGCACTTTACTAACTTTTATATATTACCTGACCACTAATGTAGTCTCTAATGGGATTTATTTCCATAAACGTACTCAAATCATATAAAGAGGTAACACGTAGTAGTCGTCTTCATCATATTACCTTTTACTCAACTCAAGAAATCAAAGATTGTTGAACTTGCTCTTCACATTCACCTCGTCGTCAGTGTGCCAAAGAGTTTTTACATTACTATATCAATATTCGATGCGACTATGCGACTACAAAAGATACACAACCAGGACACGTAGTAAACAAATGTATCACACCCGCATAAATATGGATTATCAAAGTTCTTGAATGGAACTATAATGAAAGCGAAGCACAATAAAGAAAAATGGCAATGATTGCCGCTTGCCAGTTTTGTGCAACAAGTAAGATGTGTTCCATCATCACAAACCAACAACCGCAACCTTCAAGCAAATTACTGGCCGATCTCAATTAGAGCATTTCCACTTTAGGAAATTTCACAATAAGGGGCAAACCGGAAGGTATATAGAGCCACAAAAGGACTAGTCAAATGTGATGATGCTGAACTATCACACATGCAAGCAGATATTAATCAAATAACTTTATTTTCATTCAAAATCATTAGACGAATATTACTGTGATAGGATATGCAAGTGCAAATAAAGAACGGGCATCCTCTTCAAAGAGATAGATACCTACGACGAAAAGCTAATTAAAAACAGCTATACATGGAAGCAGTAGATTACTCATAATTTTATGCATTTGCTTTAGTCGACAAATCGAAAACTGTAAGATAAATACAATTGCATGAGATCACATCATATATCTGAATCCACCTCCGCCAAAACTCAATAGCAAAAAGTTAAAATATCATTGAAATCAAACTGCAATTGCATAAAAAATATGTCAGGCCAGGCACAAAACTGGGAGAGGATGCTACTTCATATTATCTTCTACCCACTTGCGAGTATAACCATCGCACATAAATATATCTTACCCACACATTTTACTGTTGATTGTTTAGCAAAGAATTTCGACACAACGCATTTATAATGTTGTTAGTAGTACACATTTAGAAATCAATCAATTTTAAATTAGTAAAGGCCAAGCAGAAAGCTCTTCTTCCGAGCCACAAGGTGAAATCATTTTTCATTACGTCCAACACTTTGGAAACTATTCCATTTGGGAAATTTCTACTAAACGAACGATAGAAGCTTTCTAACAATTCGGCCCATTCTGAATTGCAACAAGTACCAGTTTAAGCAAATAATTACTCTACTTACAAGTTTTTAATTTGTTTACTTCATAGAAAAAAAACTACTAATCTGAACAGTTATTTTAATCATTCGATAAAAAACCGCTTCCGTCATTCGTGGTTCCTTACAAAGAGGAAGAAAGTTAATACTAATAATACCTACACTATCAAGCATGTATATCAAAACTGATGCTATCTTCATAAATGTATCCCAAATCAGTTCTTAACGCTACTTGTCGGCACATTAAGTACCCCACTGTCACAATCAACTCCCACACATCTGTACATATAAAAGATCAATATACTGATTACAGGTGTAATTGCATGACATTAGTAGACATATGATGTGCAAACTAACGGGTGTGGACCTCACATCATCAAGGCTATCAAAAATGGTAACTCTTCAATACGCAGCAATTCTGACATTACAGAGTTAACAGTAAGCAGAGTCATTTAATGAATTCGCCCGATCACGCTATTTCCGCAATCGTAGTTCCTAGTACAGTATTAAAAAATTAATACTTTGTTATGTGGATGTCCGCCACACTGTTGACAAAAGGGCCGACGTAATTGCAAAACCCACTGAACTAAACGTGGGGATCTCATTATTTCCACTACTTCACTCACGTCCACATACTAAGAATAGTTTAACAAACACATGAATGTCAAATGGCGACTCAAAGAGACTTCATGAGCTGAATTTAAAACGTAGTGGGCAGATGAATCAATTTTAGATGACAATCAATTGCTGGTTATACTAAATATGCCATGTGTAGTAGCTATAGCATAAAACTACTGTTATTAGTGATTTATAGTAGTAGATGCAGGAAATATGAATTTGACGAACAGTTAATGCAGGTGGCTGGCTAGGTTTTAGTAAAAATATGTAGTACATGACATAAAGAAGTTGTATAATCTTGTCATTTGATTGAGGTCCAATGTCTTTTAATAATACTTTTGTAAATTGTAATTTATCAATTTTAGAATACTGGATTAGGGCTTTTAAAAAATCCAATATACAGATTTTTAATATTCTGTTCTGAAATCACTATAGTCAGTCGCCCGATTTGGTTGAAATGTTTAATTATTGTTAAAAATATTTGAATGTTTACACTTCTGATAAAATTTAATAAAGTTTTGTTTCGTATAAAACAGCAAGATAGTGCTTGAGATTTCTTTAGTGGAAACCCGTCAGTACCCCAACTCAGGCTCTACAAAGTAAAACACAAAAGTTTGATTACTGATATCACTCATTTAAATGTCAGTACAGATGAAGTGAAAAGTTGCTATTTACAGTAATAGATAATAATAATAATATTTTAATATTACACGGGGAAATTGTCGTATGCTCAAAAAGTAATGATGAACACCTACCGCAAAAGATAGCAATGAAAAGATAATATCTTGCTATCGGAGATGCCAAAACGACTAGATCTTGATTGGGTAACAGGCGCAGCGGACCTTTAACTAAACCAACAAATTACATTCAGTAAAAGGTGTATTGTGCACTTTCCACGGCTTATAAATGTCCACGTAAAAGACATTAACAATCAAATATTGACTGTGTTGCAGTCAAGAGCAGGTCAAACATCAATCGTAAACTATTGTTAGCCACCAATTTACCTTGAAGTACAAGTGAAGATCGTTACTTCGTGCTTGATCTGTCACATGCATCACTTGCATCTTGTGCATACTTTGTTTGCAAAAATGGTATTGGCAATGGTTGTGTCATCCGTCACCCTCTAAACAGGAAATGGAGTAATTTTTATTTAAAGTTTATTGTTCATCAATGCTGTTAAGAGGTACTTCATTCCTGTTACTGCCTTTTGTCGATTATTTATTGGCTTGTAAGTACAATAATTGAAAACTCTTCCAAACCCACTCACCATTCAATTGTTTGAACGTCAGCACCACCGTGTGCGTACCATAGATCCGTGCTACACAATATGTGTATTATGTCCCGAAGCTATTATGTGTAACGCTAGCTCTAGAAATGTTAACCCATGTTCTGTTGCGTCATAGGAAATTACTCCGATTGGATTTTACCACTGACACTGACCATACTAAATTAACAATGCTAATAATATAATTACTACGATGGCTCGGGTGAATGATGAGAGCGTGAACGTTGTTCTCTTATGTAAATGTATTGAACTTAAAATACGCTTTAACCTTACTATTCAAGTAGTGATTATAAATCTTACCTTTTGTGATTTTTCTTGCGAGGGTACGACTCATCGGATGAACTAACGGCCCTTTCTTTCTCTTTAGATCGCGAACGACTTTTGGATGCAGTTTGGGACGAAACTTCTGAATCAGTCGGTGTTGTTGGAGATGAGCTTGGACTTTCATGTCTTCTCCGTTTTCTGTGATGATGGTGATCTGAGGAACTAGTACGAGATCGGCTTCTTTCGTATGATGGTGAAGCTACTTTCTTCCTTTTACCTCTAGGCATCTGTTAACACCAACAAATCATTAAAATTACCTATTGCACATTATTTAGTAAAATCTGATTTTAAGACTTTTTTCTATAGATATGTGGTAATAATAATAAAGGGACACGTAAAAGCATAACTTTTTCAATATCTAACCATAACTATATTAATACAATTTACTAACATCACAACAGTTATTATTAACAATATTTACATTGAACCCACGACCTCTTGAAACCATTCTTTCCACAAAGCCTGAATTACCAATGTTTTTCAACTACACACTTTTAGGCAGGTTTTGATTTTCTTTGAATACCTTGAATATTCCTTCTGTTTATACAAAATTTCTACAATCATTAGTATATAGGGGGAAGCGCTTGTATTAACAGCCATTAGTACTACAATAAATGAGCGTTCATGCCATCCGTTTCGAAAGCGAGTTTTTGCCCAGTAATCCTATATGGTGGCAAGATAGTGAAGAATACAACTTAGTGCCAAATATACGAAAGCAGGTTGACATTGTAATCTACCACCTCATTTTTTAAAAAAACCTGGAACCAACATAAAATGTCCAAATATTCTGGTGGTCCCAACAGGTAAGCGTAGGTAAGTAAGAATTAGTCATTCTTAACGTGCGTTTAACAGCAGAGCAAAGAGATAGGAGAAGTACCTTGAATCCTTTGTGTTTCAAAGGTTGCAGAACACAAAACGTCGGGACTTGATTTTTACCAATATATATCAATCAAGACAAGGGAAGAGAATGGGTAGTCGTAACTGATTAGGTATTCTTAATCGGCCCCACGCACATGCACAAAACTATAAGAAGATTTGTATAAGAAAGACAACTGATTTATATTGGAAATCAGTCTAAAATTTGGCGATCGCCAAGTTATTTTTGTAATCACAATAAAGGCCTATGCAAATCAATAATGTCATGTCATAATCAAGGTCACGATAACTTTACAACTAGAACTAGACTAGACTTTTTTCATTTTAAAGAATAACATATCTATATTATAGAAACACTAATTTACGAAAATCATGCATCAAGAAATTGCAGAAAAAGTCTTGAGAGCTTAATGTATTATTATTATAGGTTATTCAACGAAATCATTACCCAGCCTGAAATTGGAATTTTCAGGATAATCTTAATAGTATCATTATCATCTAGTCACACGAAAAGCAAATTTCTAAGGAATTCGGTAATGCCATACAGCAGATTAAAAATATATTTTTCACTGGATATTTAGAACTAAGACTGATGCAAGAAATCTATGCTAGTTACTTTACGAAAAGATTGCCAGCTCAAGCTTAAACTCGCCAAGAGAAAGTCGAGCTTTTGGAAGACGAATTAATTTTAATTTTAGTACGTACTAAGAAAGCTATCTGCAGTTAAGCTAACTTTGGATTTCAGAATCATTTCTGAATGCAAATTATGTGAAAAAGGTAAGTACACGAAAATTTCAATTTAGATACTGCCTCATCGCCTGGCAGTATAAGTTTTGTCGAACTACTCAAGTGCTTCTTTTAAGAACTACATATACGAGTGCACCTTTTGGTGGTTAAAGGTGTACGTGAGCACTAATTCTAACAAATTTGTAATAGAATGCTATATCGCATCCACCCACCACTGTAAATCACATTTGACTTTGACCTATCTCAATTAAACAATGCACTACTGGATAATTTTAGATCAAGTACTTATAAATTGAAACGCATGAGGTTTCTTCAGGGCCGACTATTTATCTACAATCAACTAATCTATGTAATCTTTAAGTTAAATTATTTAGTGTAGTAAATGCGTCCTAACATACCACGAAAATATTGTGCAAATAGCAGCGCTCCTTTGACTAAATCCACGATTACTGATTGTGATAACGAATGAGTAAAAGGTAAAAGGACGGGAGGGGAAAGAGATCAACGAACGATTTTAAGGAAGGAAAGTAAATGCTGGAATAAGTCCCGTTTCTTCAACGCTCTTAAATCTTCACAACAAACTCCGGTCACATTTCCTGTCAGATCACGTCGGTTTAGCTTTGGTTCCAGTAGACTGTCTCCTCTCTATAACTATCTTGGAGTCATTATCTGTAACCAAAATGAGAAGAATTTAATAATTACAAACCAATATCTAACAACAGCTGGCGTAGAATAAATTTCATAACTTGATCATAAATACACGTGCCATTTAAAACAAAAGATTCTCAATGATAATAGCCTCATTAAATGATATAATATTTGTCAGTACCAACTTACCGTCAAATTCTTAATAAAAATACAATCACAACCACTTCAAATTCCAGGAACCAGATGCTTTTGCTTTGGTAGTCCTATTGCACAATAACTCACTTTCAATCTCTACTAACCCTATCTAATTCCCCTCATTTAAAAGCTCAAGGATAAACATGACTATATAACATGAGAAGATACAAGTGAAATTTACAGTAAAAATATCTGCAGTAAAATCACAATACAAATTTATTTATCGAGGGCAGATACTGAAAACAACAGACGTTCCCTAAACCACTCGGAAAAAATTTTAACTGATACCAATGTTTAGATGAGTAGGTAGGTATGTGTGCATCTCTGCAACAGTTATTACAAATCGCCAGTAAAGTATTTTTGTGCATAGTAAACTAGAGGGTGAGGTGAGGAAACATCGAGAAAATATACAATGCAAAAGCTAGTCCAACATTGTTAGCTAAAGGAATATATACATATAAGTTGATTCCTTTGAAGTGAGCGTTATATACATAAGGTAAGCATTGTGTCTGCATATTCCTTAGGTATATATTCATTGATCCATCCATGGATGCATCATCGTATGCATATTCGAAGACCTCAAGGATAGCTACAGGATAAAAGATACAGACAATAGTAATGCGTGCTTGGTGGCCAAAAAAGCGAGCAACAAACGGCATAAAAATCAAATACGACTGCTTTTTTCCTCGTTACAAAATCTCGATGCATAGTTGAAGCAACGTGTATCGTTGCACGTTTTTTAGTGTACGTGTGCTTAGTAAATGTGATAGGATTTTTATCTGATAGTAAGCAGCCTTTTCGCTCGTGAACAAAGTTGGGAAGATATATATTATGCATGGGTATGAGTATATGTGTATATCTCTTTTCATCCATTGATGCCACCTACCGCAGTTTGACTGTAAGTTCTAAAGTTATGTATGTAAGGGTGAAAAGCATTTAATTGTAGTTCACCTGAGCAGGCATGGGCCAAAATACATGTATTTTAAATACAGTGTTTTTCAAATACGTATTTTAAATACATTTTTGTATTTTGTATTTAGTATTTTGTTGAATTGGGGTGCCAATGTATTTGAAATACATTTGTATTGTTGGAGCAATACCAAAAATTGTATTTTTAAAAAATACAAATATTTGAAAATACTTTTCGTATTGCCAAGCAGTAGGTCGCAGCTTTGGGTTGGCTTTATTGGAAATCGATGCTAACGTTTAGTGTCATCGATCATTTTATTGGCATATACTTAACGTATTTACAGCAATTGAGTTACTTCTATGGACCATTTTATGCATTAATGTCAAGCCATAAACGCTTACAAGGAATGATTA
>LJIJ01000885.1:0-68048 GCA_001718145.1 Orchesella cincta
AATTAGAGTTTGCATTTGGCTGACTCCTGTTTTGTTGGCCGCCGAAAATGACGTGGATCATAATTATTTGTTGGATTTATGCCAATTACAATTTATTGGATTGTCCCAGCAAGTCTCATCAATTGTACATTATCCGCTTACACTGATTGGGTGGCTTTGTTTTTTATAATAAAATGTAATAAGCTTTACAATTGTTATATTTTCATTTTGCCACTTTCCTATTTCGTATTCATTAGACTACTTGAAACCGCACACAGGTCAGAGTTAGTTTATATTTAGCAAAATCGAATGGCTTGTATGTATCTTGATTTTGCTTTTACAAATTTTAATTCAGTAATTACTCGAACTCCACTAATATTTAAATATATATCAGTATTTACTCATTTCAAATTGATATGATAATATACTTGGTTTTACATTTTCTGCGGCCGACAAAACAGGAGTCAGCCAAATGCAAACTCTAATTGAGAAAGCCTTTATTGTTGAAATTTTTTCCCAGTCGCCTTTCACAGCGGTTCAAACCCGATAGGGTCTGCTTGGAAACGACATTTTGCGGTATATAGTTAAGGAATATCAAAATCTCATCACACTTGATGTTAGATATTATGCAGAACGCCGTTCCTCATGTATTGCTTTTTAGATGAAGTCTAAATTCAAACCGTTCGCCGTCCTTGCATTTTTAAGCTAAAGACATGCAGTGTGATTCCATATCAGTCTTCAACTGACTGCCATTTGGAACCAAGGGTTTCCAAATTGAACAACGTGCGAGCAGCGTTGTTAGGACAGTTTGTTTTGTCTTTCAATATATGCGAATGTCATCCTTGATACTATGAATGTCTATTATTACAACTATATCTGCTCATACACATTTTAAAAGTAATCATATTGTTTTTGCAATTAAACTCAATTTAAATCTGATAACACAAAGTTGAGTCCTTTGCTGTATTAATACAGCAGCACAATAAAAGCTTACGAAGACACTTGATTGCTTACGTCATTCAGGATTTTATTATTATATTCATGAATGCAAAGTTGTTAGGTCAACATTCGGATCGAATTCCCGAAAACAACATAATTTAAGTTTTCTTAATTAATTCAGTTGGAACATGCTTTGTTTACTGAACCAGTTGCTTGCGTCTGTAACAACACAAGTTCCGTGGTGAAGAGAAAGCTGATTATAGACAGAAAGAACTTTCTGGTTACTATAAAAGATCCGAACAGGTAAATACCGATTGGATTGGTTGTCAATGTTTTTTCAATCCGTTCTATCTGAAACACAGCCGGTAAAGTATTTTATTTTTTATTTTTTAAACAATTGAAATATATTGAAACTTAAAACTTGAAGTGTGACGTACAGATATGCTGTACAACTTGTTCGGCGATTCCTGGATAGTTTCAAGATACTGAACCTGGCATGATGTACTTCAGATGCAAAGTAAGTAACGGACGCCAACCGGCAAAAGTATCCCAAAGTTTCAAGTAGGTGGTAGCCCCCGTCACCAATTATTGTAGACGTTGGGGAAATCCAAAGAAAACACTTAAACAGAGCATATCAAAACTTTAAAAGTTAAAACTATTTTTGAAACTACAATATATTTATTATATTTATATTACCCACTTACATTGAGCAGGATAATGTACATTGAAATTCCACAACAGGCCAAAAATAATGGCGCAACAAAATTTTGGATTAGTCGTGTGAGCTTCACCAACATTAAAAATTCATCTCTAACCCGATCGACTGCAAGATTGATGGCGTTATCATCAGAATTTTCAGCTGTTATAATCAAAAACTTTTAAAATTTATATAGCAATTTAAACACAACGAAAATGTTTTGTTAGCTAATCACTTTTTACCCAGTCTTGATCCACATGGGCTTGTTACAATCTTGGACGCGCAATAAAAAATCTCCTTTAGAGCTTTATTCAATAGCCGAAATTTTTCTGAAATAGCTTTGCATAAAACTATCACAAAAACGTCACAATATATCCAGCCCCAAGCAGTACACTTTTCTATGACGACAAAAAATGCAGTAAGCGCGGGGTGATATGGTACGATATCTATGTAGCGATAGAAAACTTGATAGTAGTACACCTCAAATGTGGAATTTCCTTTCTTTTCTGGAATCCACATTTTTCACAAAACATTAGTTTTAGTAATACTTAAAAATGTAGCTGAACTTGTTTTCTATTGCAAACCTATGGGCGTATTCCAAACGCTGGTCAAGTCATATAACACATTCTCTCCTATTCCAAGCGAAAGGCAGCTAGTTGTAGCAAACCAGCAAAATCGCAGGTAACTTTGTGGTAGCACGTTGTCTTTAAATAATCCTTCTATCTTCTCAAACTGTCTGACTATGTTCCGAAATCTTGTAGTCGCAAATAAAAGATAGGCATACCTGCAAATTAAAATAAAACTATTACACAATTTTTTAAATTAACGCCTAGTATAACTCTAAATGAAAAAGGTTCCTTTCACACGCAACAAACATCACGGAGAAGTAGCCAACATCTATTAGTTGCCACAATCTCTCAACGGTAGATAAATTTTTCGTTTGTAAATGAAGAAAGGCAAATCGAATAAAAAGGACTGCTGTAAAAAGTAGGTAAATTGCAAGACTGCCACAAAATATTAAAGAACAGGTGATAGATCTAAAAACAATTAACCACAAACCTTAAAACACTAAAATAGCTCAAATAAAAGTCAATTTAAACTCTTTTCAAATGTATACCTTTTGCGTTCATTTTTTCTGAGTACATCGTTGCGTGAAAGCAATCCCAGACACCGTCCAATAAAAACTACGTGTCGAACACCAGTTGCAAAGTTATTGACATCGTTGTTTTGGTTTATTATCAAACCTGGAAAATTGAATTTTTTGTAATTAAATTTCTATTTAGTTTTAATTAAGCAGTATTTTATTAATTTACCGTGTACGTGGTCCGTTTTCGTATATTCCCAAACGTTTATCATGACTTCAGATTGAAAAAGAGTTTCAATGCAAAAAGCTTTGAGCAATGCTATACTGAAACTAGTCCTTGAAACTGCCTGAAACATACAATATTATAAGCAAATAAGTAATAATATTATGAAATAGGCTAACGTCAACAGACTTGTCATTCTGTTGACTTTGGTTGCTGCGAAAGCTGTGAATGAGTTAACAAGCGTTCAAATGATAAAATATGCATGAATTACCTTCACTATTGGAAGTTATATGAATGCGGTGCATGCACCAAGCTGGTGCATTGTTAATCGTTGACAATTTTTTCAATGATCTTCAATTTCTTTGGAAGCACAATTTTTAAATGTATTTTGCTATGAAACGAATCTTTTATTTGTCATCAAGTAGGTATTACTAACATTTTCAATTTAACTGTTTATTTTGTTGAATGAGAACATTCCGTTGTAGCTGTGCTTGTACTTTGAGTCTGCAACAGTACAAGCTCCGTTGCAAAGAGAAAGCTGATGATCGAGAGAAAGTACTTTCTCGTTATTAGGAACGATCCAAAGAGGTGGATACCAATTGGATTGGCTGTCAACGTCCTTTCTATTCTTTCTAACTGAAATTCAATGAGTAAAACATGTTTTAATGATATAAATGAAATTTTTCATAATTTTGTTAACTCACCGAAATGTAATAAAACTCGTTCGGAGATTCCTGAATGGTTTAACGGTGATCCTCTTTAAACTCGCATTCAACGAAGTAAATTTATCAGATATTGCTTTGCACAGAACTATCACAAAAACGTCACAGTAGAAGCTACCATATAGCGTGTTTTTTTCCAGCACCGCAAAAATTACAGTAGTTACAGGGTGAAATGGAATAAGACCAACACAGCGATAAAGTACTTGATTATAGTACAGCTCAAATGCTGAGTTTGCTTTCCCCACTCTGGGTGCTTTCCAAACGCTATTCAACTCATACAAAGTGTTCTCTGCGATTCCGAGCGAAATGAAAACAATTGTTGCAACCCAGCAAAATCTTAAGAATTTGTGGGGGTGGTACAAGTCGCTTTTAAATACCCGGTTTAGTTCTTTCAATTGTTTGATCACGTTCTGAAATCTTTTAGTTGCAAATAGAAGGTATGTGTACCTGAAAATTATAAAAATTTAACATTATTTAATTTGCTTTAAGCCACTTCAAATTATTGCTCAATTCCCTACACAAAAAACATCGTTCCGAAGACGCTCGTGTCCTGAAGATGCCACAATTTCTCAACGGTTGATAGTTGTTTCCTCTGAAACCTTAGAAAGGTAAAGCGAATATGAAGAAGTGTGTTTAGAAATAAGTACAGGCAAAGGCCACCAGAAAATGCTGAAGAAACAGTAATAGATCTGAAACACAGAATTTTAATGAGAATTAAAAACTCATAAAGCAATTTTAAACACTTTCAAAAATATCTACCTACCTTTTGATTTCAATTTCGTGGAGCACATAATTGCGTGAAACAATTCCTAGACATCTTCCAACAAAAACGACATGGCGAATACCCTTTGTAAATGGGTGTATGCCATTGTATCTGTTAATGGGTGAACCTGATATTATAAATTAAAAACATAACCATTTGCAGTTTTAGATTAATTTTGGTTTTAAAATTAAAATAGGATTTATTGTTACCTGGCATATGCTCCATTGTTGAATACTGCCAAAAGTTCTGCATATTTCAGCCTGGTTTGATTTTGAAAGGATGTCGAAGTCAAACTAAAATTATTCCTTGATACTGACATTGACGTAATCATTAAGCAGACATTTAACGTGGCATTTTTTGGACAGCGAAAATAAACAGTAATGGAAAACGTCAGCTTTTTGTATTTGTTTGTGTTACTATAAAAGTAGTGAATGATATTATTTGGTGTTGAGCGACAATAAAATATGCACCCATGCAGTGCCGTTACCATGAGAAATTCTTGAATAGGACTGGTACATATGTATTGTGAGTGCAATAACGATTTTCATTGTTGATTTATTTTCATTAAAAATAAATTGACATACGTTTAATAAACATACAACTATACCATACCTGACGTCATTTAGCGCTATTCAAAACATTTTAACTGAATTGCTGCTCTGTTGTACACGATGTAGAATAACACCTTTACAAGGATATATTCATAGTAAATGAAAAATATCGGTTATGGTTGCGAGCGTCCACATTTAAAAACCTTAAAATTTTGTGAGAGAAAGAGATGAAACCTGAGAGATAGAGGTTAAAAAGTGGATAAAGGTCTCAACCCTTTATATCCACTTTTCAACATAACAGGACCTTGTTCCAAACAAACTGAAAAGTTCACTAGAATTTATCAATGCTCTAATCCTTTGTAGTATTTGAACAACGTTTGTAACGCCACAATAAACACTCTGATTACACAAAGCTATGCTAATGAGCGCTAGTAGTTGAGCCGCAAAACCAATTCCTGGAACTCCCTTTGTTATTCAAACACCCCAGAATCTATTCCGTCAAAAATGTTTGCCAGGCGGAGATTTGCGCATATCCACACAGCCAGAATTTCATTTCATATTTCATATTATGTGTAAATTCATTCAAAAATTGGGTGGGTGGTATTGCTGTTTTTGGCATTCTTGTCAAAAAAACTTAATCGCTCGCTACATAAATGACGCTTTGCATTCTGATTGGGATCAATGGACTAAAAATAAGGAATAATGTGTAACAATCTAGAGTAAATGCTCATAGCCTAAGGTTGATCAACCAACAAACATCATTCAACCAAAAGTTTATTGTCCAAAATAGCTTTGCAAAGCTTGTAAATATATTGTTTTTCATTTAAAAACAGATACTTGTTAAATGTTTGCGTTCTTACCAAAAAATATAAAACTGTTCAAGACCTTTTGTATTCATATACTTTTCCATTGCAGTTAACAGAATAGCAAATCTCTTCCAGAAATAAATATTATCTTGTTTTCACACTAGACGTTTCACCATAATAAGCCCTGAAATAGCCTGAATACAAATAATAATTCCAGCTCTTCACAATGTTTTGTAATGCCTTGTTGACACCATCTGCGGAACTTTCCAAAACTTCCTACTTAACGAGTTGTTGTGGGAAGTATTGGTGGCCTAGCTGCAGTGGAGACAAGAAGAAAAAGTACTTGTTGGAGGCGTAATACCTGCTCGTTAGTGCTTACTTATAAACGAGCTGTTTTATTTACCAAGTAGCTCTATATAAATTCTCCAAACAGAATACTTATTGAAAGTTGGTGCTTTTCCAGAAAATCGATAATGAGAATTTTTCACTTTAAGTGACATCGTGAGAAATACATATAGTAAATTGTTAGGTACTGAATAAAACGATGAATACAATAAACCTTTCCGTTAATGTAAAGAACAACCTCTGAGTTATGACGGAAAAAGTACATATTTACCAAATAACCAAGCAGTGTTTTTATTTATTGCCTAATGATTGCGGGTAAGCAGCAAGCCACCTCACACTGGCAACGTGAACAGTTTTCAGTCATCCTGCGGGACCTACTAATTTTTGTTCATCAATGATCATTGCGTTCAATTTGAACGAATGATGATAATCTTACAGCTTTCTCCGTGTTTAAATACGACACAAATATTAGCCCGTGACATCAGGAATCCAGATGGAAAATGAAAAAACAGTAAACCCATTTCATACAGTCGGGTAAAAAGTCTTGTTGCTTATTCAGTTTTGAAACTGTATTCAGCGTTGCCATGAAAGTACTTATTATCACCAAATGAAATAATTTCCTCGGCAGGGACGAGAAGATTATAATATAGTTCTAGAAAAATAGCAAATTAAAAAACGTTCATGTGAACTTGAGCATAAATAGGTTAACGATTGGGTTCTCCGCTTACAAACGCCAACAAGAATTAGCATACAAGTTACCCATGTGAAGTTGTATGAAAGCAATGACATTGAATTTTCCTTGAATTTCAAAGTTAATGCTACTAATACGATGCTAATTTGGCGTTTGGAAACGTCCATGTATATTTTAGCCAATCCCCTTTGTGTTCACCTAAAGCAACGTGACAAACAACGTGAACAACATGTTAATTAATTTGTTAATTTAATGTTGAAAATAAGAACAAACAAATTCGGGAGAACATTAAAGCGCTTTAACTTTTATCACAAATATAAGTACCGCTTTGTAGCATCTGTTGATGCACCCCCGCGCCTGAATAAAAATGTGTTATAAAGACATTGTTATAACGGACACAGTTGTGAAGTTAATCGTATTGATTTCTGATCGCACTGTTTTTGTAAACACTTCAAAAAAGGTCTAATTTTCCCTGCATTTTTGATGCCGTAACATTTCTATTTTTGACTCAATCTTACAACAGTAATGACGACATACGATTTGGAAATCATTACAAGTCTTTGAGACTTTGAATTCATTATCTGCAAATTTCCCAACAAGCTCATTGGCATCTTCAGACATATTGGACGCCTGGAATAAATTTGGAGTAAATTATTTTTTTAAACTTAAATTAAATAAAAAAGAATTTTACGCTTTGTGAAGGCGTCGTTGCTTGCTTTGAAACAACCAAGCAATGAAAGTCCACGAACATATGGAAGTATTAGAGCTGTTACATCAAATGATTATTCACCTCCTCATTCATAATCCTTAGCGAAAGTGTTTCATTATGACGAATACCATTCTTAAGTCTCTGAAAATATGAATTAAATTACGATTGTTCACCTTACGTCAATACGTAATTCAAGGGTTGAGATTACTACTGCCAGTCAGTAATCCAACATTGACGCAGAAAATATCAGTAGCAAAGCAAATTATTATCATTAGCATTTATAAGTAGGAGACGTTGATTTATGAATAGACACAAAATTGCATGTCTAGAATTATTCATGATTTTAAAGCAAAAGACCAGTCACCTACGTAAAATTGGGAGCGACTGATAAAAAACTGTTAAATAAGTAAATTTGTGGCCCCTATTAATAAGGGAAAACATCTTTTGAATGATATCAGCTTCCTTGCAAATATTGTTTCAGACGATGTAATACGCAATTCGGTTAATAGTCTGGTATCATCGTTCGATGGCGTAAGAGAATTCTGATTTCATGCGAACATGTCATTTATCAGACGCCACATTAAAATATATTATTACAAAAATAGAATTTTGTAATCCTAATTGCACTCTTTGAAAACTTAGCACATAACATATTACTGAATAATTCTTGCAAATTCAATCACATTCAAAGTAATCAATATTGAAATTAGTTTCGTTGAAATAAATGAAAATCTGTCCAGCTGCTTACATCCAATTTGTATTCTTGTGTGTAGTTACTTTCATACTTTGCACAGTTCCAATCTCAATTGCCTGTGCCAAACTACTCGAAGTAATATTATACGAAATCAGGGCATGAAATAGGATTTCACGTTCTGAGAAAGGTGTTGAAGGTGTCAATTTTATCAAAGTGTTTTGTTGAAATGATTTTCATTCAGACGAGAGGGTTTTGTAAGCTTTTATTTGTGACGCTCTGCAATTAGCGTTCACAACAACGAATTCCTGGTACGAAAACTTGGTTATTTGATTTAAAAGCCTTCAGTTAGAGCATACCAATATGGTAATGAAAGCTGCTTTCCGCTTTCTAAATTAGCTAGACAGCCAAGTTTATTTGACTGTTTGATTGTGCGTGGTTTTCAAGAAAATCTCATGAGTCATGACAAATTGGATAGCTTATGTGAGCGTTGCTTTCACTCTTCCCGATTCCTAGTTTTAAATTTATTCCCATACACCTTTTTGTTGAAGGTTTGCTCAGTCGATTCATGGGTTTTTGCACGTGTATATTTTTTAGGGTTTCTTGAGATGCAATGTCTTGGTTTATAAGAAATCTAATTTCGTGTTCAAATTACCTTTTCTCCTTATTCATACTTCGCCCGTTTAAGAAACTTTCATTTTTATACTTGCATCTCAAAAAAACCTGATATTGCTTTGAAATAAAACGATATAATTTTCTTTGTGAATTAACCTGTTGTAAACAAACTTTTATCAAGCTGGTGTCAAAAGAATTCCAGTGAGCTTGTAGCTCTCACACGTTGTCATTAGTACGGCAAACAAATCTTTCACTAGAAATTACAAGTATTTTCTTTCTTACGGCAAGGAGCATTGCTAATGCATATATTAGAGAAATACTTGATTTTCCAAAGGTTTCTGTTTAGCATATGTAACATCATCATCTACTTCCAAGATCAAAGAATTTCTACAGCTTCACTAGCACTATTGATTTGCTAGAGCTCTAGCTGAAATAGTATAAAGTCTTACAGTAATAGATTTATTTAGACCTGTCATGAACAGGCTAAGAAGCTGCCAACAACAAAATCCAATTTAAATATCAAACATTAAATCAGTCTAGTTAAACGAATCTAATTATTTATAATGACTCATGATTATGCAATTCTTCAGGAATAAAAATTATTTACCAAAATGCTTTCACCTCAAGTGAGAAAACAATTTAAAGGTTTTTGTTTGAAAATGGGAATTTTCTTCACCGCTTTGTGATTATATCGCAATTTAAATGTGTGAAGACTTTTTTTAAATCATTACATTTTTATTAAAATACATAAGAACTTTATACATATGTATGTATACATTACACAAATATTAACATTTGTGGATAAAATTCTAGCTTATTAAGGTACATTTACTTTTAAGCTAAACTGCAAAAATACCACAGGGTAAGCCAGGTTGTATTTATCACGAAAATCTTTGTTAGTTCTCCGCCTCCGCATTTCTTTGCTGGACAATATTTTTATTATCAAAGCAATTGAGTCCAGAACGAAAATGAAACATTCCATAAATTATAGGATTCATACATGAGTTGGTGCAGGCAAACAGAAACAGTCCTTTCTGAACTCGTTGATCAACCGCCTGAGCCGACTCCTTGTCAAACCAGTACCTTAAAATATTTATCATATAGTTTAGACCTTTGTTAAGAAAAGGGGAAATTGCAAAAATTTAATTTAATATTTTTACCAAAAAGACATAACATTATAGGGCGTCCAGCAAAAGCAAAAGGTAGCCACAATAACCAATGACATCTTTAAAGTTCGAGATTTTGCCTGACCCAATGCACCAACATTTGTTCTCCTCGACTCCTCATCTAACCAAATAATTAAATTTGGTATTACAGTCAATATGATCTTTGCCAAGTAATTTAAGTTGTCTCCGCTGAAGCTTACCATTCCTTGTCTGGGCCTGAGCACGGCTCATTTCACAGAGAATTCGGGAATAGCAGAACACAATCATAATCAACGGGAACGTGTAGAGAAGAAAGAAGCTTGAAAAATTATACGCCAGCTCAAATCCCTTGGAGGGAAAGGTATTGAAAGTGACACATTGTTCATACCACCTAAATTCAGGATGAGCTTCCACATGAAAGATGTACGACTATTACAAATTATAGCGAGTTACATTAACATCAAAATCCTTCATTGTAAACTTAGGCAAAAAAGTGTAAATTTTTTACCTGGGGCAAACTAAAAACAAAGCTGGCAACCCACGCCACAATTAGCATTTTATTTCCCCGGCTCCTTGAATCCCGCAGTTGAGTGGCTTTCATCACCGAAACGTAACGATCCAGACTTATGCACACATGGATAAATCCTGAGAGGTAGAGTCCAAAAATTCTAAAGAAGGACATCAACCTACATACCCCATCTCCAGCTTGCCATGACACGGTTCTGTTCCACGCGATCTGTAAGTTTCATTTGAATTTATAATGTGAGTTGCTTCAAAAGCTTGTTTGCTTATAGTCATGTTGTATTTGCATTTCTCAACGCCTCAATAAAACCCCTGATTACACAATGTCGCATTAAGTTTAAGCTTGAAAAATGGATTCCAAGAAATCAGTCTAGCAGTATGAATCACTTGTTGATTTCGTCATTACACTCTACATGCATACCTAACAGCCAATTAGCTTTTGTACTAAATGTTTCAGTATTGTAAGCGTCGAGCTAGTCAAAGGAAATATTGTGGGTGGCTATGTGGTTACGTTTAGTTTTTTATATAATAATTTACACTCTAAGTTCATATAAATGGGATTATAAACGTGAGCATAATTCATATGAAGAAAACTTTTGTATGTCTGCCAGAGCATTAAAAGCAAAAAATGACAAGCACGAGTAATTAACCAAAAGTTTCGAAATCCAAAAACAATCATCTCCCAACGCTTATTTCTTTTTAAAAACAACTTTTGCAAATGTAAGAATTTTATAAAAGCAGCAAAAGCATACGTAAGTTCTATTAATTCAGAAAGCGGTTTACAGAGAGAAATCTCAGTATCAGGACAAATAACATAATTTCCAATGGAAATTCATTACAAATGTTTCGGAAATGTTCAAGCAAACTAATGCCGCTTTCTAACAAAACCTTCATTCGTGGGAGTTATTACAGCGTTGAGAAAATCTTCAGCCTACGACGTAATTTCAATTGTTATGTTATGAACTTTGTACAGCAAAATGAAAGCACTTGTCGGTGAAGTAGTTCGTGCTTGCTAATTCCTATCTGCACAAGAGCAGCTTCTTTTTTAAATTAACATACTTGTCGAGAATTGAACAAACAGATTTAGAAACCTTGAGAATTGAGAAGGTAAACAACTCACCTCAAGCGGCATCATGATGAATGTCACAAATAGATCCGCAATTGCTAGATGCAGTAAGAATAGATGAATCCGACGGAGCTTTCCTCGTCTGTAAAGTCTGCAAATAGAAAACAACTTCAGAATCTAAGAACGACTTCCACCATTAAATTAGTATACTGTGAGATTTTCCATTCAACGCAAAATTAAATCAAGTATTACCTTGTGATAGCAGACAACACTGATATATTCCCAATAGCCGATACCAGCATTAAAATGGAGTACAAAAATATAGCGAGTTGGTGACCGTCGTTAAATTGCATATCAATTGGCAACGGTCTGTCAGTTATATTAGATGGAAAAGGCGTGCCTGTTGAGTAACTATAATATGGAACTGTTCCACTCGTCAACGGTGTTTGCACAAGATTTATAGTGTTTCTCTCCATGTTGTTGATATAGACAAATATTTCCAGAGCAGCGGCACGAAATTCTGATAATATAGGGTTCAAAATAGACCAGCAGCTTTAGAATATTTAAATTATTTTAGAAATGCCATTGTATTAGAAAAAAATATCATTTACTTTTTATTAAAAAGTATCAAGAAATAAGTATTTCGCATACAATGTAGTTTTTAGCTCTAATTAACAATTAAACCATACACTGTTACTCCCACACACGATTCACTGACAACACGACTGATAACAGGTTTGAAACGTTGCGGTTTGCCCCTTTTGCTTGTGAATAGAGAACGCAGCACGGAGTATGCTTCAGATTGGAAGCTGATCTCTAAATGGGCACAATTTTCTTTCATCATGCAAGACCAACCATTTCCCTTCATCCGACTTTTCAAAGCTCAAGCAAAACTCCCTGATGCTTTCTCATTACATGACAGAAAAAGATCACAGTACAGAAATAGCAGAAAGGAATGTGTACGAATCGGTTTTTTTGGAAACTTTGACGACGTTTTAGAAATGTAAAGCATGCGACGGTGATGAAAGCAAATGACTTGCAGAATGCTGTTGAAGCTTTCTTGGAAGAATTTTTAAAAGATGTTTTTAATTAGAAAAAATTGCGCTCGGTTCCTCCTAAGCATTTCCTGCACAATCATAACTCATACAGATCTAAAAAAACATTAATATCGTGATTACGAAGGCTGGTTTTTTAATGGGAAAGATTGGGTTTTCGTGGCACCTGTGTAGGCTAACAAGACAGTAACTGTGACTAATAACATTAGCGTTTCAATTGTTGCAACCCACACAATCCTTATCGCAAATTTGTAGCTATCTCCTTCATTTCCTTCAGCTTTCCTGTTTCATTACAGTAATTACATTCGTTTGCTTCCCCAATGGTATATCAAATCATTCGCAAAGATGGTTTCTTTATGCAATTGACTCTATGAGAAAGAGAACCCAAGCATAGCGTTCCAGAGAAAAGTCTAACAAAGCTATGAGCTTTAAGAGCATCATTCACACTGTGAATTTCACAGTGTGAATGATGAGAAACCTTCTCAAACCATATTTCCAGGAATGTATACTACGCGGTGAGAAATTCGCGTGGTAAGCAAAAGCCTTGGCATTCATTGGAAAAGTAAATTGATTCAAGTATTCGAAATAAAGAATTAATACTGAGCTCTATTAAAAAGCATAAACAATTTATCGGTGTGTAATTTTAAGCGACTGCAAAAGAGTACTTACCTGTGTCAGGTTACGAAATATACTGCCTGTTCAAAATAAATCACACTGAACAATTGACAGACTAAAGCTTCGGTTAAGCAAAACCTTGTTGAAATGGCTTATTAGCAACCTCTAAGGAGCATCGTGTGTTACGTAACTACATCTATGCATGCTTTTCACCTAAATTAAGACTTCATCGAAATCATCACTTCTCACAACTGGTAATACTTACAAAATATGTTCAACAAATTGAATAAAAGATCATACTTTCTCCGAACTGGTTTATTTGCTCAATTTACTGGAATTCTGTAACTAGTTTTGCTCTCTCAAAGTTTCTCAGTATCCGTCAACAAAGTACTTACACATGTGAGCTCGTATTTTGCAAAACCTCTTCCTAGCGAATGCATTCAAACGCGAAATAATAGAATCGTATAAAAATTGTAATGGGCATATCAATGGAGCCGGTTGTTTGTTGCCGCGTCCTTCGTGCGCTGAAGGTAATTGCTTTCGTAGTTTACACCAATGGAAATTTGATTTTGGAAGAACACAACACCTGTGTTAAACAGTTGAAACAGAATTAACTTGTTTCGGAGGGAAAACCTGTAATGATACTATTACAGTGCTTTTATGTGATTGACAATCTTATTTCCAAAAGCATTACTCAAAATCCTGACTCGTGAGCAAGTTTTTATATGAAACTTACTCCATTTACTCTTACCTCCCTTGCTTTTTCCAAACTCGAGTGTTGGTATTCACTACGATTCGATCTTGAGGCAGCTATAAAAATCAACGCGTCTAGAAAATCCGAAACAAAGAGTTGAACAATATATATTTGAACATTTATTACATGTTCACATATGTACACAGATTTGCGAATATGAAAAGGATAAAGATTTGTAGTGGAGATGAAGAAGCCTAGGTGATATAATGTGTACAAAATAAATGCGACAATATGCAATGGTTGCCCGAATTTTGCACCTATTGAACTCAGTTACCTAAATATATTGCAAGAATCATAAATTCTCTATTTGTATGTCTAAGAGTATATGTATTCGTGAAATCATCTGTGCATTGTTTTTTCTGAAACAAATCCACATAAATTCTACAACCGTGTTCAGTGTTAGGCTCATTTGAAACTGAGTACTGCAAAGTTTATGTAAAAACAGTCAGCCTTCAAGAAGACCATACAACCATCAATAGGAAACTGAAATTCATCATCATGCAAAACTAGCTATTAGCAGCATCATCTATTTTTTTCGTCTTGTCTGCATGCAACCTGAGGTTTGGCTGAAGCGTGGATGCTGACCAAAGTAGATTTCCTCTTGCCGATGCCGATCTACATGCAATTCCGTTTGTATATTCTTCGTATATCGTTTCTCCTTGTAAGAACTTACGAAAGCAGTAATATTTTTCATTTCAAATATTTGCAGAGTTGAGCATAGCTATGCTTATTTACTCACTCATTTGACTACACGAACATCTTATACTTTACCGTCTCAAGATTGTTCATTTCCTACAAAAATAATACGGTATTGAGCTTGCAAAAGTATTTTTGAGCAATGTATTTTTATTGATAATTTCTGGTTAGTCCTCCTCTAGTTCAGATTTCTAAGTCTAGATGCGAAGCTAAACATAGAGCTACAATGTATAGGTTAAGAATATAAAATACCATAATTTGTTTTAGCTTTTTTGGAAATTAAGTAGAAAAAAAACTGATTTATAAAACCTCTTATAGAAACAGAATAACACGGAATGATAAATCAGCACACTTACGGAAAGCTGCATAATTACTGGAATTAAAACGATGGAATGGAAACTTAGTTGATTCTTTTAAAGAGGATTCCAATTCGGAAGCTCAGAATTTAAACCGTTTTATATTCCAAATTTTGCTATCGCGATCGTTTGTGACTTAATTTGAGTCTTTGTCCCTGCAGCTTGGGCGAATAGCAAGAACACCTACGAAAGTTTCCAACACTTTTTAGAAACGTACTTTGTAGTCTCAACAAATTTTGTAAGGAGAACCCAGAAAAGCAATAAAAGTACTGAGCAGAGATAGCCCAATAATTGTTGACCAGTGGTCAATGACCATTGATCAATTGACCTGTTCCAGCAGCAGCTAAAAGCGTCCAATTGTTGGTACCTTACATTAAAATCGGCATTCCAAGGTGGTTTCAACTCACCAGAAAACTTAAGTTTTAGTTTGGTTTTTCCAACATGACATCATGGCTTTAACTACGGGAGCTGTAAATATCCAATTCATTCTCCAGAAAATTGTTTCCCCACCCTATTATATTCAGCCAGTGACCCTTGAAGCTATTGTGAATCCTCATAGACTTCACAAATATAAAAATGTCTTTCGGAAATAATGGTTTCAAGTATTGTCTATCATGGAGTATTCGCAATTTTGAGACTTCTCTGGCTATTTTGTACCCGGCAAGGAAGTTTATTAGAAAAGTATGTGTACATGATTGTCTTTTCACTATGTACAATAGCATTTTCCGCATATTGGGCGTTGGAAAGCCACCAAAAAGACATTTTATTTAAACTCGGACAGCGACCAGTAAAAATGCGTGAGTCAACTGAAACAAAGTTAAGGGAGAGGTCAATTAAAGAGCTGTTCATATTTGTTATATTATTTAGCGCTTTCCCCTTCTCGTGTTTTGCTATCATTATGCAGTCCCATTCTATCCATTTCACGTTGTCTGTGGTCTATTCCTGAATCTATCTTCTGTCGCAGTAAAGTAATGTTGGCAATGTCACCTATCTGACGTCACCTACTGTGTCACCTACCTTATATGTCACCTACTAGGATACGGCACGTATCAACTTTAATTATTCTAAATAACCAATATAACCAAACCAGTACAGTTAAACACATCAAACCTATCAGGTTGGTTATATTGGTTATTTAGAATAATTAAAGTTGGTAGGTGACATCGTGACCACCTAACATTTCATACCAGCTTAAAAATATTCCGAGAAACACAAATTCTTATTGGAATTACTAACACAGTTATGCAGAAGTTCCTGGGGATTTTACCCTTCATGGGAATAATGCTTGCGGTTGGATGCTCATACGCTACTATTAAAATGTATGATAGTCACCCTATTATAACGTACCTCTCTTGTCCATTTATTGTTGGAGTTTGTATTACCTACGACTTTCTCCACATGACCTTAGCAGCCATCCCAAATCGACATGGAATAGTGTTTTTGGAATTTTGGAAACAATTTACCTTTCAAAAAAAGGGAACAAATGCATTTGAAAGCTTGTCCACGAATTGGCTACGCGGTGGGACCCATGAGACGAGTGAAGGAATACACAGCTTTTGCCATTGTCGATTGTATTATTAACTTGGCTGCTCCTGAAGCTTTAATGTCAAAATAATAGTACAAAACTTCAAACCGTATAAATAAATTTTGCCATTAAGATATTTTATTCATCAAAACACACTTTATCTGCTTACGCCTACTCGATTAAATTCCGTAACCGTATTCCTGTACATTTCTAGTTTGCATTTATAAACAAGCATAGGTGTGATTGTCGCTTTAATAACGCATGTCTTCAACCGAATACAACAGAAGCGTTTTAAAATAATGTTTAGCGATGGAACACTTCAATGATTTGTACGCTCGGTTTCCTAGCAAAATGTAATACAAGCGATGGTTTTGATCATCTATTGTTGATTTAAGGAATTGGGAATAAGACATGGAATGTCGAGCAAGATTCTCACAATTTCTGTTATTTTTTTTAACTTTCTCCGCTTTCGGATCGCATTAAAGATTTGATCTACAACACAACAGCTGTTTCAGTAAATAAATGTAATCGAGAACTCGACACCCTCTCTAGTAAGATGAAAGATCTGAAAATTAAAACCAACGCGACTGATAGACTTGCAAGAGCCAGAAACTTGATAATTAAGGGTGTAGCTGAGTGGCAGGGGGAAACCCGATTTGAGACGGAAAAAGTTGTGCAAGCGTTATTTAAAAGAATTGGGCATAGAAACGTGGAAATTGACAACGTGACCCGACTCGGTGTCAAAGGAAAAAGGCCTGGAGATCGTCCCATTTTGGTGAAACTCATGAGAGAATCGGATGCCACTAGCATCCTGCGAAACAAGAGGCGGTTGGGTGAAAGCAGCGCGGTTTTTATTCAGCAAGACCTCACCAAAGATGACAGACAAGCATGGAATAAGTTAAGGGAAACTTTCATACTCCTACAAGAAGATGATGAGGAGCTAACCTCGTCCATTCAACGAAACAGCATGTTTGTATGGAAAAATAGAGTGAAAGTTGCAGAGTATTATTACGATGTCTACAAGGAAGAAGTAGTTAGGAAGAAAATGAGAGGAGAAAGAGTGGACTTGGCTCCGAGGCTTCGCAACCCTTTACTGGAAAGGCACTGCATTGGAATTGATCACTCTGCTTTTCTTTAAATTTTCACGACGTTTTGAATATGCGTCAAGATTGCCATTATAAAAAAAATTAGTATTTTGAACCTTGCTTTCGGTTTGGCTAGCCTGTAGCTTGTATGCATTTTGAAATTGCTGGTGTTAGTATCTCTGCAACTGGTTTTCCTGCAATTGTTTGTATCCGTTAAAAGTGTAATTTGATAACTTTATCTGTTGAAATAAACTCTATAATAATGTTGCTGTAAATTCACCTTTTATGCTAAAGAAATTTAAATATTTAGCTAGTTTAGAAAATACTCAAAGTTTTACAATGTTTTTACGTCATTTTTGCTTCAAAGTTTAATTGTAAGAAAATTCAGTACCAAACATAACTACCTAAAATATGTTTAAGAGAAAGATGACGATGTTCTAAATTTGTTTCGTTGAAACGTTTGAACAATGAATGAATTTTGGTATGTACTTTAATTCAATTTAAATGGAAATTTCAGATCAGCATAAATTTTTGAAATAGATTCATTAATGTTAACTTCTGGTTTTAATGTAGCAAAATAAAATCAAAGATATACATTTGACAAATACTCTTTCTTAGCAACCATTGGGCTCCTTCGTGCCTTCTGTTTTTATTCTATTCAATCAATTCCCTTTTAACGGTCACATATCGTCGTTGAATATTCTTTGGGGGAAACTGCAAAAAGTGGCTGCACTTCGACTGTGACCAGCTGAAAAGTTGGCATATTTTCGATGGGATAATCTGAAAAGTTGCATATTTTCGACTGATACAACTGCGTTGGCCAGAATGAACTTTTTGAAACGCTATCTGCATAAACCATGATTCCAGGAGAAGCGAAAAACACAACATACCTTAATTTAGATAAATTTAAATTTTTGATCAATCAGTTCCATAACCAGCACTATTTATTTTTATATAACATTATGAACGAAAGCGGAAAAATGGCTTCAAATAAGACCTTAATATACATAAAAATGGACTCTGCTTTCATAAAGAAACCACACATTATGATCACAACAAAAGTTTGTGTTCCGAATTGCTTGGATCGTTTTTTCATTAGAATGACTAAAGACCCATTGACATGCTTATATCAAGTTGCGCAGAATTTTATGAGACCAATGTTAATGAATCATAAGCTAGAGTTTGTCCCAAATTAGTAAATAGCCGGTTCAAAAAGTCTTTCCTGCGGCAACGCAGTTGTATCAGTCGAAAATATTCCGAACTTTTCTGATATGCCAGTCGAAAGATTTTATATCCAAATTTTCATGTGTCACAGTCGAAAGTCAGCCACTTTTGCAGTTGTCCCCCACAAAATATTCAACGACGATATGCATTCACTCAAGGGAAGAATGGCTCCTCTCGGTTTACATAAGCACAGAATCACGTTTCTACTTGCTATCAGAGTATATCACCTAGTTCAATGAGAATACTGTTTGGGGTTGAATGTCGCATACGAAAGGATTTGTACTTTAAGTTCACTAAACAGTAAAGTAAAATTGAACATCTACGACAAATTTTGTATTGAAGGATTTGGACAGTCATGCTTTCCAATTCATTTTGGTTCGTAAAAAGGACCGGTTTGAAACTGAAAATGTTCACTTCTTATGCACACACTCAACTCGGGAAGAATAAAGGCTACTCATTCACAAACATTGATTTTGCAACTCATCAGGCACGTCTGGGACTATTTCTCAACAGTTTCAAAAAAACCTTTTCTCATATTCAATTTTCTACTCTCTCGGCTCAGGATTCTATCCGGCATTGTTCTTTACATTTCCACGTGATTCATAAGATCCCGTGGCGGCGGATCAAAATCTCAGAAACACAGCTGAGTAGCTGCCAAAAGTACTTTTTGGCTTTTCAGTATTATGTAAATCATTTAAATAAAATGAACTATGGAAGAATACAGGTTTTCGACATTAAGGCAGAGATGTGGTGGTGGCCATCATCATCATGGGGCAAAGCGGGATTTCTTATGGTTAAACCCCCATATGACGGCCACCGCTGCATCTCTGCATTAAGGTCACCAGTTGCACAACCCATCCAGTTACTTCCCGAGGTAATCAGAGCCTCAAAGATAAAAAATAAAATTGTTACAATTTGTTAAATGTTACAATTTTTATTCTAGAACTGGGAACAAATTTTTAGTTACTTATCCACTCATGATTTTTATTCCGTGACAAACTCCTGTCCAGAGTGGAACGAATTGTTAACAGTAAGAAAACCAGTGCAGCTTTATTTCCACTGGTAAGCTATAATTACAAAACATATAAATGTGGAGAAGTCTTTTCAATTTTGAACTTTTCAAATTATTTTTGAAAGGTAATTCCTCTTCTCCTGGATTACATCCCGAGGAACACCATTCTTCTTATTCGAGAAGTGCGCCAAAACGCAAATCTCGCAGTTGTTACCTTGTTGTCAGACCAATTTTCATCGTCCGACAAAATCTTCTCTCAAAATAGATCCCGTTCTCAGCCTGTATCTTACCGAATAATTGAACGAATTTGCTACCGTTTTACGTTCTTAAATGATTGGAAGTTTCTTAAGGTTTTTCGCACCCACAAACTCAATCCATTTGTCACTCGCAGCATTTCACGTTTAGTAGGGCGACCTAATTACGATGGGACAAGTATCAAGGAGATGCTTTCCCTTTTCGGAAAATTTGTTTGGACACTCTACCTGCAGTGCTGTCATGAACATGTAAATCACTTTAATCTGGATGGAGAAGCAATTCGAGCAGAAATTGTTGAAATATTGGGACTTGTCCCAAATTTAAAAAGTTTGAAAATTTGCACAACTCCATTTATCTGGCCTGAAATTTCCGGCCACAACCATCTTTTCCAAAATTGGAAAACCTGGAATATCTGAATGTGGATGGACCAATTTTGAACGTATTTCAGCACATTTTCTCCGCAAAATATGGAAATCAAATTAGGATTCTCGGCGCTTCGGAAACTTTGCTGGAAATGGAAGGGATTGACGAGATAGTTCCCAACTTGCACAAAGCTTGTGTGTTCAGTTTGTGAGCTCTTAAAACTTTGAAAACCTTGTCTGAAATGAGTGGATGGTCCCTGGTAGCACTTAAGTGCGAATGTTTGATGAAAATGTTGATGCGTGTTGCTGGCGGAGTCTAGTTTGTTTAGTTATATTCATTTGACCGTACGTTTGTCTGCGCTTGGTCAGCGTTATGTAAATTAGTAGTAATTGGAGTTTTGAAAAGAAAACTCATGTTCACTTTCCTTTGTTTCAAACTTTTACACTATTTCTTGTATTTACGGGACTGATAACGAAAACGTGTTCTAATCCATTTTTTGTTAGCTTGTAAGTTTACATAATATTCTTGAACTTTGACCTATGTAAATGTATGTAGATGGATTCTTCTTTTGTTCTCGTACTATAAAAAGAACAAGACCCAACTCTGTATTGGGTATCACTTTCGGTTTGCTCGTTGAGTTGTGAGCACGAAAGAAGAGTCAATCTACTGTGTGTTTGTCTTGCTGAAAGTATGCAATAAACCCGTAGAATTCAGAAACTTTGTTGTTTGTTTCTTTATTTCGTTCCTAGGAACTTTGTTCTTTTTTCATTCCCAGAAGGTGAACATTGACTTTCACTTCCGGGAAAGTTCCCGTTTCGTTCCTATTTTGAATTAGAATCCTTTCTGAAGGGAACATTTGTTGATTTCGAGCATTTGCATGTGCTCAAAGTTCCCGTTTCAGATTCCTCCTGCCGGAGGGTGGTCCTTCTTTTAGAACTTTTGAAACCACTGTAGATTGTTGCGATAGCGTTTAATCGAAGGCGCTATTTTGGCGTCTACAATGCGTATGAAGTTTTTAAAAGCCGTGGATAATTTTAGTGAAACCCCTTGGTGAGCTTGATTTAATTTGCAATGTTAATTACAATGACGATCAGGAATCTCTAATTGAATAATAATTCAGCAGAGTTTACTCAATTTCGAAGAAATTGGGGGATTTGAACAGACTTCAGGTTCTGAGTACTGAATGGAATCTTGTAAAGTCAAAGTGGTTTAGTGAATTCCTTTATGGAAAATGTACGTGCTTCAAGAGATCTGTCTCTATTCTCAGTTCAAAAGTGAAGCAGGTGAAATAGAAAATTTTGAAAGTGAACTATTGCAACTGCACAAATGAATAAATTGGAATTTTGGGTCTGGGAACGTGGTCGCTTTGTTTTAAAACACCGAAAGTTAATCACCCCGTCTCTGAAAAAACCTGGGAAGTCAAAAGTCTCCTCGGAAAAGCTCCAATGTGAAAAATTATTCAGAACCTGAGGAAACACAAAGTTCTCTCACAAAGTCGAAACGAACAATTAATTGCTGTCATCAGTAAAAGTGGTCATGAATTAAATAAAAATGCTTTTTCAGTTATTATAATTCTTCACAATTTTATATTTTTCCTTTTCATCATCATCATCATCATCGTTTTGTAGTCATTAGTTGAGCAAACAAATGCCTATATATCTTGACCACAATGGAAAAACCAAGTTAATATTTGGATGAAAATCAGACGTAAATCCTTGATTGAATATTTTCTCATAATTTCACGCGCTTCTCCGGAGCATTGATTTTTAATCAAGGTCGTGGAGTCATGAAGAGTCCATGTATAAAATTTATAACTTTTCTCCAGAAAATATAGTAGTTTTATAGTCATAGAGAATCAGGATGGATAACCCAGGAAGTTCCTGGCAGGAATAGGTGTTTGTGAAGAAATGCATAGTTCATAATGCGACGCAATAATTTTCTTAACCAAACTTTGTTTACTTAATTTTCTGTGGGTCTCACAATATCCTAAAACTCCTTACGGAAATTTGAATTATTCGTCGCTCGTTGTCAAACAAAAAGCACCCTTTTCTATTCACTAAAAGAATTACTAGTCATGCTCACAAACGGTAAGGACGATCCGAGAATTCATTGCTAATTTTTTTAAAACTTTTCATAGCAAACTAGGTGATTTAGTCTCGATCCGGTCAATTTTGTGAAGACCGAGGATGGGTTCACGTGCTATCAGGGGACTTTGGCAATTCAAGTCCTTCTCTCGCCAATTTCAAAGTGGAGTCAGCCGCTCCGCCGAGTTTGAAGCTTCAGCAACTCCCAATCAACCAAAATTGCATGGCGCTCCAACCCGAATGGAAAAGAGTAAGCGAGATAATTCAAAAAGTTTTTAAATCATCTAAATTTAACCTTTTCACTCTAATTTTCAGCTGTGAACACAGTCAACCTGATGGGACGAGTTGGAGGAGACCCCAAAAGAGGGGCACTCAGGAGCACCCAGTGTCGTATTTTCAGTTGCCACTCACTCAAATTACAACTACCAAACTGGTAACTTATTAAATTTTGTATCAATCATTTCATAGTGGGCATTTTTGTGACGTTTTGACATCCTATTTTTAAGGCGGCGTTCTTCAAAAGACGGACTGGCATAGAATTTGTGTGTTCAAGCCTTATCTCGCGGGACTCGGTGTACAAGTACCTGAACAAGGTCAGCGAGTCTACGTTACTGGGAGGGTTTCTTATGGGGAGGTCAAAGATGAGAAGGGGACTTCACACACGACATCCAGTATCATTGCTGACGACGTCATCTTCATTTCCACCACTCATGCCTCCAAACCAGCGGAAGATGATGAGCTTGATTAACAAACTGTTTGTAGATAATGGATTTATGAACTTAAATTAATTATTTCAAGTATTACAGTATTCTATTTACAGTTTACAGTTATTTTAAAGTATTCTAGTACAGCATATTAATTAATACTTTGACTCGTTCACTCGTCACGTTTATGTACACTAAAAGCAATAAAATTAATCACCGTCTGTAGAAGTCAGCAGACTATGCAATTATAAAACTCAACTTCTACGAAAGCTCCGACATTAAATTATTAAATAATCTAATTCCAGTTTTAAAACAGTCCTGCTTTCTACTGTTATGTTTATAATTATCTTTTTGGCGGTGAGTGATTTTATATATTGAATAAATCCAAGTTTCTGCCATATTTATTTTTACCTTAATTTGGAAATGGCAACCATTGTGCGTTTGAATAGGTTACACTGCCAAACACGTTTGCTTTCCAAAGCAAACCTTCAGAATGGACTTGCGGACAAGCGTTTCAGATAAATTCAACTCATTCAGCAACCTTTGACCAAACCTATGATGAAACAAAAATGCTCTGTAAATATGAACTTATTGTGAGTAATGGTCACAATTTATTTTTTCAGCACTGTATAACTATTTAACAGAGATAATTAACTTCTCCTAAAATTTTAGGGTACGAGAGGTTGTGAGGTAGAGGTTTCATGCAATATAGATATTCCGGAAACTCCAAACTGCGAAGAAAACCATTTGCATATCACTGATGGATACAAAGGATCGATAAAATATTGCGGAAAAATCAATCTGCAAGGTATTCGGGCAAGTGTAGGACTTCGGGATCTCTTTTTGGTTTTGTCTAATAATGGAAATATTCCTGCTGGAAACAAATTCAACGGAATTAGTTGTACTGCAAAGTGTGTATCTAATCCAGGACTTGAGGTGGGAAGACTTGCAAACACGTTTCAGCCCATTTTGGATAACCGATGTGGTATTTTGTGCCTATTACTTTGCGATTTCAGTTTTAAATAGTATTAAGTTTTTTCCATTCGTTTTATTTTTTCTTGTAGTATGTGGGTTTCAACAGGATAGTGACCGTATAGTTGGTAAAGGAACAGCAATTGTAAAACCATAAACTGAAAACATTTAATGCAGCTGATTATTTCTTAGGTGGTGAAGATGCGAAGCACAAGGAGTTTCAATGGCTAGTTGCTGTCGTAGATAAAGGAACAAGGGCTCCACTATGTGGAGGGTCCCTTATCAATGACAGATTTGTTCTCTCTGCCGTGAGTTTGCCTTCCGAAAGAATTCTTGAACGAATGATTGTGTTGGATGGTTTCGCTTTTCATTACTTTTAGGCGCATTGCACCGTGCTAAGAGAAAAACAAGCTCACGAGCTTGATGTTCTGATCAACGCACACGTGCTGGACATGGCCATAATGAAGGGATTTGAAAACGACACAATACTAAATCTAGATACGGGCTCTGGTTTTAATTTGACAAAGAAAACAGACGAGGACGAGAAAACTCAAAGAATTGGTGTTAAGGAACTTATTAACCATCCTTTATACACTAAGATGAATGACTACGATTTTGCCTTGCTGCGTTTAGAAAAACCGATTAAATTTACGGATTCCGATGCACCCACCCCAGTTTGTTTGCCACACGCAGACACCCTTTGGAACTTAGACGGAAAAAGCCTTACAGTTGCAGGTTTGGCACAGAGCAGAATTATTATACTAGATCATTATATTGTTTGCTTTGAACTTTCACGTTATGACGAAGAAATTTCACTTTTTAAACGCATAAAAGTTAGCATACAGATATTTTGAAAATCAAAACAAAGCATAAAGTACAGCGCATTTTAGAAAAACGTTCCTCATGCTGACGTCCACACGTTCTGTTCATTTTCCGTTCCAACGTTTTACACATTGGGGTAATTAAAGAGTCAAATCCATAACGAACTATCGATTTTCTTGTGAAAACCAACCCGTTACAACGATTCCATATGTATCATTCAACTAACTTAAGTCACCAGTCCGAAATGAAAGTGTAATAAGTATAAAGTTTGCTCTTAGGTTGGGGTTTGCACACTGAAAATGCGAAGGCCACAACAAGAGTCCTTCAGAAGCTAGTCCTTCGATACCTGTCAAAAGAAGACTGTCAAAAGCAGCTTCCTGAAGGCATTACCCTCACCGAAAGAATGATTTGTTGTGGGCTTGAACAAGGGGGGAGGGGTGTATGTAATGGGGATTCTGGTGGACCACTGATTTTACAACAGCCATCGAAACAATGGTGGCAAATGGGGGTAATTTCTTGGGGTGAGAAATTAAATTGTTTTTGTTACTTAAACAGCTTTTTCAACTGAATTTATTACTAGGGATAGGATGCGCTCGGGAAGGAAGACCGGGGGTTTACGCACAAGTGACAGGTTGATATATCTCGTAAATCAGTTCAAAACAAGGTTTATATTTTCCGTGCTTCAAGTGTGAGTTTCAATTGTAGAAGGAGATCAATGGATTAACTTCCATACGGCCCATCATAAAGCAAAATGGTGCAAAGATGATGCTGGAAAGTCCAAGTGATATTTGAAAATGAAATAAATGACAAGAAATTTTTGTCTCTTGGTGCAGCAATGCAGAAACAGCATTAAAGAAAACTACTTACAAGGTATACTAAAGAAGAGGTATTATATAGCTGGACTGGAAGCAAATAGCAACTAGCAAAAAAACTGCTCAATGTATAGGAACAAGAGTGCATAGTCTGAAAGCCTGTCCGATGTAGTGTAATGCAAGTCATATTTATTTATTTGTCATTGAAAGCTCCATTGAAGAACGAAACGAGTTTTCCAAATCTAGTTCAAAAGCTATTTTTCCGATGTTTTTAAATCTATCGTCGATATTTTTTAATGGATTACCAACTTTCAAGTAACTGTGGTGTAAATGTTGAACGAAGTAAGTTCAGTCAACTCGTAAAGGTTTTTCAAATTTTCATATTCATATGTACTCGTAAGTGGATGTTGAATTTTCGGTTGTTGTAGTCGAAATTACAAGTTTAGCCACTTTTATAGTATGTTAAAAATTAGGAAAATCGCAAGGAAAAACAGTTTTTGAACACCTTTCCTTAAATCCTGTGGTTCTCTTATAAAGCTCATTGTTAAAAATTACAAATCGACTGGTTTTACATCTACACAAAATGGGCTATCAAATGTACATAACGGTTTATGTTTCAGTTTGTTGGTTTTTTCGCAATTGACGATGTTTCCCAGTCCAGCTATATAATACCTCTTCTTTATTCTAGTGCGGCGAGAGATAAGCTTAGCGAAATAACGTTTCTTGGGTGAGTTTTTTATGTTGAACATGATGGTGTATTTAGTTTTTTTTGTAAAACTCACTTTTTGAATTTACATGTTAACTTTATGGGGACACAATAATGCCAAGTTTTGATATATTTTTGCAGTTTTACGCTAGGTATTACATTTTAAAAGCTTTTTCTTTCACTGGAACATGAACTTAAGTTTTAAAACCTGATATTACACAAATTTTGATCACTTATCAACAAAAGTTTTGTTGACCTCTATCTAAAACCCAGCAAAGCAGTGGTTTCTGGCAATTAAAAAGTTATCGTATAACTTCGAAAGTGAGTTTTACAAAAAAACTAAATATACTATCGTGTTCAGCACAAAAAACTGACCCAGAAACACTATTTCGCGAAGCTTATCTCTCGGGCACTAGAATAGTATTCCTTGTTAGTTAGTTTTTATTGGCATGAACAGGGCCACAGCCAACACACAACACACACAAAAATTAACAATTAATTACTGATTTAGAAACAATAAAAAAATACTATACGACATCTTCGTTGCCCTTTTGTTTTTAGTTTAATACCCCCTATTAACTAGCAAATTGTTGGTAGCATGCATATTGTTATCGTGGTCTCCGGAATCTGCACAAATTAGGATAAGGCTTTTTGCCAGCTTAACATGATTTTGTCGGTAAATGAATACATACAGAGTATCCGCTGATCATCTTTAATAAGATTGTTAATTGTAAATAAAAGCCAAAACTTACGATGCCACATAGGTTCCCTGATGCATCAGCAAAAACTAAAATTTCGCATTTATGAAATATTTCTAATTATAACTGATTCCAGAATTGATAAAAACGGCTTACATTTTTCGCGCAGTTGTCCAAAAAGGATGCTTTGGTAGTGTTTTCGTTCAATTATGCTGATTTTAAATTGTATACAATACAAAAATACTAAAATTCTTTAAAATGGGGCAAAAAAATGCCGGTATGCCTCCTGTTTTTAAACACTGGTAGCGGACCTGCTTAGCTAAACCGTTTGAAGACTTAAAGAGGCTAGCCCAACTCAAATTATGTAAAAACATTCGCCATTCTGCATATTTATTCAAATTATACCATAGAGAAAAATCCAGATGCGGAAGAATAGCAATTGTTCGATTGGTTACCTATTACTGTTAGTTGTATATAGACATACTAAACACGATGTTGTATTTAGGTTTCTTTAAAACTCAACTTTGAAATTTACATGAATAATTATTTGTATTGCCTAATTCAATAGTTAGTTAACTAGGTACATAAAATATCACCAAAATAATCTGCAATCCTGCTTGAACATTCTGATAACACAAAATCAACAAAATTTGTCAGAAAACGTTGAAGCAATCATACAAAACAAGACCAGCCCAAAAAAGGGAATCTTCAGATAAACTGTATGCTAAAATTAATAATACACAACCTTTCATTAATATGTCCTTAGTTTTAAGTTTAATATACAGATAGCACACATACATGAGACTTTTCGTTACGTTTAACATACGCAGATTCATGTTTTATTGTTGTAAGTATAGGATTACATGTGAATGAGACAATTGTGTATGGGCTAGGATAAGCTCCGGGGTACGGCATGTAGCAACATGTATCGTACTGCAGACGGAAGCTGCAAGTGTGAGGATGCGTAGTTAACCTTTGGTTTTTTGAAAGCATGTTTGTGTGCAGAGAAACCTCGAAGTGACCCTGTTGGGTCCACCTTAGAAGCCGTAATTTTTTATGCCGGTAAAATATTATTGGAGTTGGAATTGATATCAAATTGATTTAAATCTCTCTGCCACTAGCCATAATTTTTGGCGTTCGATTGAATCAGCTATGACCTTCCATTCAAGAGATGTGAATTGATTTGGAAATTGAACCATCGTATAACTACATACTTCTTCGAAACTTTTTGAAATGCGCATAGAAACAGTGAAAAGGTACCCCTTCACTGGTATAAGCACTAACCCGTTGTGTTTCTCTGAAGAATGAACCATATTTGTATAAAATCTAGTCGTATTATCTACACTGCTGCTTAATAAACTTATAATGTAAATTCCACAGTTTACTCTTACAGTAAACTAAATACAGCATCGTGTTTAACGTATCAAACTACCCTAGAAACACTATTTTACTTGTCTTAACTCTTCTGACACCGCAGATACTTCCATTGCTGGACAAAAATGTACCCACGACACCTTTAAATAAATATATTTTAAATCTCGAACACATTATAATTACAAGATTTCAAAGCCAATCGTGTCAATTTTTAATTTTTAGAATTCGTGAATTGAAGAACGTAAGCTGAGGGTTTTTGTAAAATTCACTTTAATTTGCAACAAAAAGTGGAAAGTATTGGAAACAATCGAGATATTGTGCAAGAGAATCAATCGGGGGTTAAATGGAAATTAAAGACTGAATTGTTGCGATTTGAAATTCTTTAAAAAACAGTAAGTATTCCAATTTCCATTTTGGTACTTTACCTCACAGTAAAATTAGAGTAAGGACGCTAGTGCAATTTCTTGGTCTTGACCCCGTCCTAATGTAGGAGCAGCTCCGGGAACGGAGCGGCTAGTATTCAGGTTAGCTCCCGCAGCCTCCTACTAATATCATATTAACAAATGTGAAATAGTAGCAACTAATGCTTTTAAAATGCTACTGTATAGCTTTAAATCTATTAAGAAACTTTACCAATTCCATCATTGCCAATAAAACAAAAATTAGCACGTAGACAAAGAGAGAGAACTGAAGTCCCCACATAATGATTTTATTTAAAAGTTTGTATTTTGTGAAAGTGCTTGGTCAGCAATAGCTAGGTTGTTGTGGTTTCCTACACACCAAATAGTGTTTTAACTACCGCTAGGTATTCTAAAGATGCTACGGTGCGTTCGTCTGTAGCTTTTTGCAAAATATATTAGCAATTTGCAATATTGCACATTTATACTGGGTACGACGCTTTAATTAAGCAATAAATTTAATAACGTGATGAATTTCACTTGACATCAAAGACACCAAGATGTCTAGCCACGTTAATTACAGGTGACCTGCTAGCAGCACAACTAAAGTTGTGAGTTTACGGCGTCGTGATCTACGTCAGAAATGCCTTCACTGACGCAATTAGGAACTGATTGAATATGTGATACAAAGCAAGTGTTTGCGTAATTGGCTCAACGAACGGTCGAATAAATTAAATTGCAGTCTGCCCAATGCCGCTTGGCGTATTAAATTATTGCTGACGTAGTTTTGTATGACCGTGAAAGTAATGAGCTTGTTCTTGTTGCTTAATTTTAAAATCATTTCAACGTTCATTTTTCGCGATTTGAGTAAAAATTAAAAGTAGAAAACATAATTTATAAAACTTTAAGAACCAACCGTGTCCATTTTTATTTATAATTTCTGGATTGACGAAACAAGTTTAACGAATTTTGTAAAATTTACTCTTTATGGTGACAAAAAGAATTTGTGTAGGCGATTCAAAATTTGCAGTAAATTAAAAACTAAAACTGATTTAAAAAAATTATAACAGGTAAGGAGTTCGGGATACCAATCGGTTGTTTCATCACAGTTAGATTAAAGATAGGAAGTTATTGCTGCTTCATTGTCTTTACCCTGTCCTTGTGGAGGAGTGGAAACATTCACGTTAGCTGCATCAGCGTTCATCTAATTACATATTAACAAAATTAAAATAGTAGCAAGCAATGTTTTCAGAAATTTTACTTTCTAGCTTAAAATTGATTCTGAAACTTTACCAATTCCATTGTTGACAATAAAGCCAAAATTATGGCGCAGACAAAGAGAGAAAACTGAAAACCCCACATGATGATTTCAATTGATCGTCTTCTACTTATTATTTCGAACAGCAATAGTTCGGTTGTTGTTGCTTCCTACGCACCAATTTACGGATTGACCACGGGTTACGACTGTGACTAAGCTACGCTGTATCCGATGGTAGCTATTGCATGACGTTCACAATTTGCGGCATTGATCGTTTATGTTGGCTACGATACTTTAATTATGCAATAAATTTAATTACATATCAAATAAACTTGACGTCAAACACGACAATGCGTCTATCCACGATTACCGTTTGACTGCAGAAATTATAATGCCAAATAAATATCCCCAAAACGTATTTCAAGTTTGATGCCATGATTCACCACTTTTATGACAATTGACCTTTTTTCTTTTCCAACACTTTTTAGATTTTCAAAAACTGCAAATAAATGCTGCGCTGCTACACTGGCTTATGACATTTATTAAATTTGCTAATATGTTCTCCGGACTTAAAAATGCTGAAGTGTCAAATACAGAGCTTGGAAAGTTATGTACGTTTTCGGTATTTGGTAGAAGGTAGTACCTATATCGCTAACTATTGCCTAATGTGATACCGAAGTATACCTAATAGCGACATTCTACCTTCGTGGTACCGGAACGTACCGCTACCTTTTTGAAAATAAACATATGTGGAAGTCGAGTTAGCGTACGTGCAAGGTTCAGCCCTGCAGTCAGCGCCCAAATTTGAAATTCCTGGAAGCCAAATTTGCAACCCTCCAAAGGATCCAAATTTGGATCCTCCGCATGCAAATTTGGCTCCCTAGGATGCAAATTTGGATCCTTGGCATGTTAATTTGGCTCCCTAGGATGCAAATTTGGATCCTTTGAATAAAAAATTTTTGGGATACAAATTGGGTCCTCGGGATCCAAATTTGCATCCTTTTTCATGAATTAATTTTCAAATAAAAGTAACGGTATTATTTAAAGGAGTAACGGTAATTAAGCAGATACTTAACCTAGGCTGTACTTAGCAGTTTTTGTCCGTGGCGTTTATTTTTTTACCGTGTCGTTTGTAAGATCTGGAATTTCATAGATTAAATGTTTCCAAACATTAAAAAAGCATATCAACGGCTTAAAAAATAATTTATGTACTTTAAATTTTATTGTAAACATTTGAACGTATTTTCAATCACTAACAATATTTTTAATTTAATGGATTTAATTTTAAACGATTTTTGAAACATGCAATCTATAAAATTAATAGTCGAACTCAAATATCTCAAGTTTGAAGGGAACATCTGACAATGCAAACATGTTCTTGTCACACTGTTTTAGCAGAGAACATTGCGCGTGCGACCTCTAGTAAAACAGTAAGGCAAAAAAAATCCTGTAGCTCCGTTTGTTTGTGTTTGCGACACGGATTTTCTATCAGCATTAAAGCTTTCTTTAATAACAGATCAACTTACAGATCTTCGGTCATTCATTCTTATTACAATATCATTAAGTCAGCATAATTTTGACACATACATTATATGCAAAGTAGCATAATATTTTAAACGTGATCTGTACTGTCACTCACGACTGCAATATTATGTATTTGAAGTTTGTGCAGTTTACTCCACTTACGCGGGTTTCATTTCCCTAACAATACACCGAAGTTTTCAGCTTCGTTCACGTTTGAATTTTGAAATTTCTTCCTTCTTTTTTTATATCATATCATGCTAAAATTATTATTGGAATCTTTTTAAATTCAACAGTCATTTTCAAATTAGCAGTTACGGCCATAATGCTGCGGTAGCATAATGATCCAAGTAAACAGACATTCCTTGAAATGCCAGATTACGTCCACATTTGTAGGGACCAATGACCATATTCATATTCTGCAAGCTTCTTATTTTCCGTTCTTCAAATTTCCTCTGTTCCATTGAGAGTGTGTTAAAAAATCGAGATTTGATCTTAAGACCTATTTTTAGCTTCGCTGAGGCAGTTTCAACCAATGAGAGGGCATGAAACGTTACAAAAATCCGACTGGCAGAAATCTGAAATCAATAAAACACAATCCGAGATGTATCAATGTGCTTTTAATGTGCTTTAGAATATAGTATTACCAACTCTTTGACGTAAGAGTCATAATTGATATCGGTTATAAATTAGATTTCAAATGATTGTCATTGTCAATTGTCATTTGAAAGTACTTCACCAAGACTCTTGACCCTGTTCAAAAGTCCTTATTTTATTGCGTTACTTTATATTAGAAATCCGTAACCATCACTACAGTAGCTGCAGTGCTTTCAATTGATATAAAGTCATTTTAAAATTTGAAGCATTAGTTTTTTTTAAGGCAGACTTATTTTGTTCCAGTTACTTACAAATAGATCCGTAAATAGAAGATGAACGTCCGCATATGAAGCACCAGCTTTTAGCATTTTAAAGACGCAGTAGGTTTGTGTAGTTTGTTGAATAGTATAAATTCCATGAAACACCAGCAGGGTTTTCCCTAATGCTTTGTTCAACTCCCTCGTTATGTAAAAAAGACATTGATATTTCTGTAGTATTCTTTCAGTCCCGTTCATAGATATGGTCACGCTCCGCAAATATCTTTCTAGACATTCTTCAATGTAATAAGAAATCACTCCAGGTAAAACAGTTATAAAAGAAACCACCAGAATCAAAACGGACATGTTAAACGATTCCAAAATCCACATGAGATTCTCCAAGTATTCAGATTTCCAAGGTAGGATTGCGTACAAATGCATTGGATCGTTTATCGTAACACGGAAGTATCTGAAGATGCTTATCACTTGGAAACAATCGAGGAAGCTAAAATTTAAAAAAAGGCCATTGTAAAATACAACAGTTTAAACATATTAATTAAATGGAGCACCTGATTTACCTTGACCAGAGAAACATTTTGATTGTTTTGTATGCTGGTCCATTCTTCACCAGTCTTTCAACAGTTACTGAGTTAATTTCCTCCAATGCCATTTCAAAAACGTTCAAAGCTTTATCAAAATTTGTCAGAAATTCTGTGTTGAGTAAAAGATAATCTGATGCCAAATAAAGACACAACGCACTTGCAAATAAACATGCCTCAATGTATACAAAAGTTTTCATTTCCCCCTGAATTGATTTGAACACTCCACAGATGAGATATATCAAGTAAGTCAAAATCGTACAGCTTATTGCTCTCGGCACAGCCAAGATAACACAAAACAATCGTTGCCAGTTTTTCGTTCTGCCTGTTTTAAATGGGGCGAAGCAAGCAACAATATAGTACTGCATTAGGTAGTACAACGCAGTAGTCTGCTTGGGAAATACAGCAGTCGAAAACAGGATGTGTGACATTTTAATGAACTTTCTCCATGTGAGCTTCAAAGCATAATAAATGAAGCAACAACCAGCCTGGACTGCACTTAACGCCAAAACAAAAAATGAAGTCATGCAAGTCATTATTTTAAGGATTTTGAGAAACAGACGTAATCGTCAGAGGATTATTAAAAGTCAACTCCAGATCGTCCAGATACTTTTTTGCTATGTAACTAGAAGCGCAATATTTCTTGCTTTCACTGAACTATTTTGATCTACTTTATGCACGACAACAAAACATCAATACGAACGGTGTTCAAAATATTGCTGACTAATAGTCAATTATCAAATAACAATTACTAGGAAGAATTTTTAGTCTCAAAATGCTGGTGCAGTTAATCAGTTCAAAACCTTTCAACAATAAATGCTGAACTCATTTTTGACCGTTTTGGATTTCTAAGTTGGTATACTGATCCCATATATCACTTACTAGTAGTACCGATAAATTAAATAATACCCTAATAAACACTTGAAGCGTGAATTTTGTTTCTCCATATTTCATAGTTTTCGTAGAAAACAAGTTATGCAGAACAAAATTACGATTGTCTTCCTCGTCGATGTTTTATAACCAGCCTTTCTCGCTACAAGTTCACAAATGAACTAAAATCTTACTTTTCACTGCAAGCTGAAAAGCATGTTTGTATTTTCTTTCTGCAGTTATTGATCATTTCTTTTTGTCTACCAAAAGACGGAACCCCAACATATACAATAAGATGGTATACACAGATAAGTAGCTGAAAAGCAGCATGATTGCGTTTTTAAATTGGAGGTGGGCATTTCATACACCTTATTTTAGGCTTTATGAGCAGCTCGTGTCAGTAATTTCAATGCTTCAAATCTCATAAACATAAGCAAAGAATTTATTAACGGCGACATTCTACACATCGTATTTCCTATGTTGTGAACAGAAGACCTTCACAATGACGAAAGATTTTACTATTCTAATGGGGAAAGCGTGCAGCAACATGTGAAACATATTTCTTCCTTGTACGTAGATAGCACAAATGATTTCACGTTAACAAATATAATGACTTCAAGCAATGCAGGAAAAACGGTTAGTCTATCCTTAGGACTTCCGGGTAGAAGCTGACTTACGCTAGAAACAAGATTTAATGAGCTATATAATGTGTACTTCCAGAAGACACGCAAAGTCTGTAAAAATGAAGTGGAGTGAATACTTTGACCTCGTGGCTGACTCTACGTACGAGTTATGGATTATCTGTCTGTTGTGATCCTTACCACACTACTTGTTTTTAACCAAAATTAACAGAACGGAGACCACCTAAATGAGATAGATAGTGCCTAGTGCCAACATTACAACCAAATCGGTCAAAGCGATCAGAAGTTTTTGTGTCAGTCAGACCCTGAGACAAGAAAGCTCACCTACAAATACTTTATAGGTTACTTTCCTATACCGTTCATTCGCAGACAATATATATCCATTTTGCATTTGTGTTTCTGTTACAATTTCCTTATGCAGTTTTACGATTTATAACCTATAACCAACCTTCTCCACACTGCACGTTGTAAACATATTTGGTATTGATTTATATCTAACCTGCTTAATCTGCTACATTGCAAAATTGAAAGTAATGAAAGAAAGAAATATTGGGATGGTAAACGGCGCTTTGCTAGTACGTCAAGCTGCCAGTATGGTGCCTTTTGCAAGTATGGACTTTTGCCATTATGACGTTTTGCTAGTACAGACTTCTGCCAGTACGGAAACTTGAAACTATGGAATTTGGTGTTTAAGCGCTTACGACAGATGAGTTATGACATTTTGTTTTGCTAGTTTCCAGGTCCATACTGGCAAAAGGTACCTTAATTGGCAACTTGACATACTGGCAAAGCGCCTAGACCCATAAATTTAAGTTTGAGTTCTCAAAACCAAGCTGGTTTGTTATGAAACCTGTTTTTGCAGAAAGCGGTCAAACAGGTGGTCGCTCTCTGCTGGTACCACCAGGATCAGAGATCAACAACTTTCAGTGTGGCTGGACAGCCATGCTTAGAAGTCTGAGGGTAATTACGAATGTATAAAATATAATTTTACTCGTTTTTCACACTTCATGTCAAAATGGGAAACAAGAAACTTTGTGGCTAAAAAAACTCATTATACATTTTGATACAACAAATACGTCTTGTATGAAATGTTATTAAAGAATTTATCCCTACGTTTGTGCTTGATAGAAATATCTTTTTTTAAATAACACTGAGGTTTTGTGAAGGTATAGTCTTGTGTGAGTATTCTGCTGAAAGTATGTGACCATGTTTTCCATCGTTTCATGAATAATTCAAAATAAGGATACCAATTTTTTAATGACACGGTTTTAAAACTCAGATTTGAGACATATTACGTCCACGCAGATACCTAGGATCGGGAAAAAGCTATGTTGGTTAGATAACCTCGAGCTACTAAATCTCTTATGTGTTTCATATTCCTACCCGCTTTACATTTATACATGTAGGGTACCTTACTACTAATATCAGTGAAACAATAAAAATTTTCATATTTATAAAAATGCATGTTAAAGGTTTAACCTTACATGTCTACTAGTTTTATACATGTTTGGAACCATTACATGAACCTACTTTATATAATACTTATTCTTAAATTATTCAAAAGCAATCGATCTTTTGGGTAATATTACTGACTTTATTTAACTGCAGGAAGTTTTACACTGAAGCAGATCCACGTCTAGTGTAAGTTCATCATTTATACGACCATATAAATCAATTTTTCTGCTGGTGTAATACTTTTTTAAGTTTCTTAATTTCTTTTCCAACACATAAACTATTTAAAAAACATTGTGCCCATTTATCCGGGAAATTTCTATTATAAATAAATATATTCCTGTGGTCAAATAATATAAACAGGATGCTTTTAAAAACCCAAATATTGGCTTTTAAACTCCATCGAGTACTTTTCAGTTATATACCATATCCTATTCCGTTAAGTTGGGATGATACTTACAGCAATATAATTTTGTCTCCTTCACAAAAAAGTTGGATTCCTCTTTGGCTAACTATTTTCCACCTTTTTCAATGTGCAATGCTCTCCGCCTTTGTAATTTTTCGCTACGGAATTCTCGAAAAACACGAGGAATTTACTTTCATACATTTTGTCATAACGACTACATCAATGTTTATACTTTTTACTATCTCTTTGATCGGGATTGTGGCGATAAAGGATATACAAATATATGTACCAGCTTTAAACGGGATGTTTGGTCTGGAAAAGTCAGCTTGGAGTGGTAAATCCTTTGATATATTCCCTTGTTTACAAAATATGTTAAAACCCTTTTAATTTGCTTTACAGAGATAAATGCAGATGACCAATTCCCAAATCCCGTCATTTCCAACTCATTTTTGTTTATGGTGGTGATTTTTGCAGCGGGTCTACCTTTCTTAATGCTGCCTATAACAATTGTTGGAAAATTTGACGTTTTTTACTTTATCCTGAACGACATGTTTCCAACTCCCAGTAATGTTCTGTACACCATTTTCATTTTGTTCCGATGCATTCTCCTCTTCCCAGTATTCTTTGATAGCAGCAGAATGACAGCATATATTGTGCTCATGATGCTGATCTACTTAAACTCCATGAATTTTATGTCCCAGGTGCTGCTTAAAAATGTAAAAAATTGTGAGTTTTTCTTGAAATTTTACAACGTTTATGTACTTCTTTTTAGAAGGATTCAATTTTTAATTGAATTTGGAGCTTATGTTATCCTAACTATTATATATTGGGTTATTGTTGTTGCTGTCTGCATATCAGTGAGGGGGTTTGGCAAAATGTCGATTTTATTTTACGCCACATTTCTTTGCACGGGAGTTGTATTAATCGTCGCAAAATTTTACTTTCTGGCAAATTTCACAAAGGTGTGTGACAGCGCGTTTGAGTTGGTTGCTGCCGTAAAACAACATACAAGAAAACGTTACAAACTAACGAAACAAGTACGGTTGAGAGTAAGAATGCAGCAGACCATTGCCTTAAGGCCGATTAAGGTTAGATACGGTATGTTTTTTGTATTCCATAGGGATTTTGTTGGCAAGCATTTTTCGTTGTTGCTAGAACGCACATTTGACACAATTCTAATTTTTGATGTGTGATACAGAAGGCTGATTTTAAAACTTAGTGATAATTTTTATTCAAATAATACGTTACAATAGCCTTGTGAATTTGAATCTGTTTATGACCTTTCCTCAATTCAGCAAGTTTGAAATAGTAAAAGAAGGAATGTAATCGTATCCAGCAAAATTAGTTAGGATTTGAAACCTAAAAAGCATGGCATTGAATATGAAAAATATCAACACAGTTTCTATATTTGATGAATGTTTATGATTATGTCCTGCAGTTGTATTTCTTATGTTGAAACCAGTGACACAAAACATAATGCAGTTCTAGTATCAATCCCAATTTATATTCAAGGTTTTAATGAAGTTTTTAAATTTTAAATTCCATTAATTATTTAATGAAGTATAGATGGTCATTGATTTGTCCTGAATAAGTAAATGTATTAAGTGGTAGTAAATTCAGTTATAATAAAAACTGTTAGAAAATTCTGCAATTTAATAGCTGTGATGTTTTCTAGTTTAAATAAACTATCGACATCTAATGTTCGCACTCATTTCCTTCTCTAGCAAGAACAAGTTGAAAGCCACTTCGAACCACGCTACTATCAGTTGTAAACTCGAGTACTGCGAGATCCGAGTTTGAAACTATGGTTCGATTTCCTAAAAGTCTGCAACACATTCAAAAAGAGTTGTTAAGTTAACCTCAACTTAAATTTGTAAGAATTATATTACGTTAAACTTACGTTTCTTGCCACTCCCATTTAATTTGATTGTTAGAATTCCCCATAAAAACGAAGAGATTCACCAGATCGCAACATGCCTCCAACGATTCCTCCATGAAGAGAAGATTAGTTTTCTTATTTGGGCTGAAAATATTATTCGATGGAACAAAAACGAAAAGGGATACTTCATCATTTGAGTACAAAGCCGACGCATTCGGATGATGCAACACTGAGAAATCTCTGTCAAGTATAAAATCCGTTGAGTTTCGTGAAACACTGTTGCCACCGCCAATTAACTGAACGTTGTATTCCAACATAAAGCCGGTATAACCTCCCACATAGTCACTTGAATGGAAAGTTATCATGAGGACATCACATGAGCTAACGGAGTGAAGATCTGGTTCGGATCTACAAATCCAAATATATTATTTATGTATAATCAAATCAATTATTGAAAATATTTTCTTAAACAATATTTACATATCTCTGTGGAAAGGTTGACTGCCTTTAGAAAAACAGGTGGCTGTTATTTGAGTGTCATAGTTATTCCTAGAAAATCCAACTTCTCGCACGTGAATGTTATAACCAGAAGGATTTCCACCTCGAATGATCCACACGCATCTCTCGTTTGGCACAAGGTTTTGAAACACTCTGTAGGAAATTACACCACCGGTGGAGTTCAAAATCTCTCCGCACACAGTGGAAAATGCACAGTTATTTGGAGAAATATCCTCATTTTCGATGAGGTTAAGGTTATAGTATGGTGATTCCTTTGATTCGGAAAATTCTGCTTGGGCAGATGAAAAGGATGATTGAATTGTGGCGAAAAATACCAAAAACAACAATTTTATTGAAAGCATTTTGGGAAAAATTATATTCAACAATGTACACAATAAAGTTTATAAGCACAGGATTGCGAAATTTGTTTTAAGAATGAATAAAATTGTACTACGCATGAATTCTTCAACATGAAAAATTGATTACTTAACAGATACTAGATATCGCCATCCATATCTGTCCAAATTGAAAACGTTGTCATGAATGAATGCGTCCAAAACTGATAAAAGATATGATTGCTGTGCTTATCAACAGCTTATGCTTCGGACTGAAATTTTGAATATATCGCAAATACACACATCTTTGTGCTTTGCGATAATTAAAAGTTGTCTCACTTATTATCGTGAGAACGGATTCGTTTTTCGTGGTAATCCGAATAATTTGAGTTTATTCATGGCAATTCGTTAATCTTATTCCTGCTCAATATTTTTAATAAATCACTTGCTAAGTTACAGAAGGTTTAAACCAAAGTCATTTTAACGATAGCAATAACAATGACATACATTTATCAGATAATCCAAACCCTCGTGTCAATAACGCAGGTTCAGAATATAAAGCTGAACTCTGAAATGTTGCCCAATCAATAACACGAATGACTAATATCAACAAAGAAAATTCTTCAATGAGTCTGATTTAAATGATAACAAGTGTGGTTTAGTTCAAATAAATAATACATAACTTTCAATCCAATGATAACTCCGTTTTTTCAATCTGTGTGGAAATACGTAGCCTGACATACCAGCAAAGGAGTATACTACTTTTCATTGTTTACTCAATGTTCCCATTTTGATTACTCCCATTTTACTTTCAAAACCATGTTGTCGAATAGTTTTGCAAAGAACTATTTTGGCATCGACAGCACTACTTTAATAATTATTTATTAGACAGTTACTTCGGTTTATTTATCCAATCAACCTTCATTTTTCAACACAACTCATTTCACTTACAACATTCAGACATATTTATTCCTTAAATTGAAAATAATTTTAGCTATTTATTGATCAAAAGTGCTCTAAACGTCCCTCTCACAACGCCCCTGAAAAACTTCAACACCGTCAGCTTCCTAATTGTGTAGCAATTCTCATGGTGAATTTTGATCGGTTGACAGGACCTTTTAAACTTTCTCATAAATTTGTTTCTCCAATCCGTCCCCCAATTACAGTAGCTCCACGAAGTCAATGTTTTCTTCGCAACCTGTTCCAACGTTCCACTACAACTAAGAATGCCAACAAAAATTACACTAATCATTCCTGACCACGTTAATAAAAGGGCTCTGTGGAGACTCTCAGTTTCACCCCATCTTGTAGCCAATATAAAATTGCAGAATACAACCTCGTTCATGCAAAGCGTTTGAAACGTAATCAACATCCAGCTATACAACCTCATTACACCAGTTTGCAAAATTTCCATGGATCTATACTGTTATTGGAAGTTTTTGAAAAGTTTGCAGACTGCCAACTGTGTTGTAGCATTTAGGCAACTTTCCAGTTTTCAACTCGGGGAGAATGACGACAGTTAAAACGTAGACGTATGTGACACATACATGTGCATGCTAATTACCATCCCCAAAATGGCTCGCCCCACAAAGTAGGAAAATGCCAGAAACAGATGGATTTCTAAAGAAAAATCATCCTTTGAAATGAGACTACCGAGGTATGTAGCATCCATAGAAAATAAAGCGTGGTGTGTTGAGGCAGCTAAATTTGAAAGCCCAGATACTAAAGCTATCACTATGAGCATTTGGTTGAGCATTTTCATCTGTTTCGCTAGTACTCCTTTACCGTTCCGATAGTTTGACGCTAAGAGCAAAACAAATTTATTTAGTCATCTTGGTATAATATAATACTATTAAATACTGACTATTCCTCACCTGAGAATTTTTCAGTGAATTGTAGAAACGCGTTGAAAATTATCATTAGCTGCTTTCCAAGTTGAATTTAAAGAATGATTAAGAAACTGACCATTGCTGCAAAATTCCAGAGGCCATACAAGAACGCTAGTGAGTTGTAATCATAAGCCAGTTGGAAATAGATTACTTTTATAGTCATTAGGAGAAGAGACGGAAAATAAATCATGAAAACAAAGAACTGGTGGAGCCATTCACTACCCTTATTTGCACCAAGTCTTTGCGTTTTGAAGTCCCATCCGAATGGGAAAGCCGCAGTATAGCTCCCAAGCCGTATTCCGGCTCCAGCAAGTAGGTAAATATATTTAGGAAACATGGCGATTTTATGTCAAACCAGGGACTGTGCAAATAAATTGAGAAAATGTTTGGATAACCTTTTTGTGTGATTATGGATGATTGTATAATTTTCATTAAATTGAATCACTTTTTAAATTGATTTTACCCAAGTTGTTATCATTGTTGCCATAGAATGAATATGAAAAACATTCATGTATCATGTTATAATGAGAAGGTATTAGTGGTTGAACATTCCAAATAAATTGAAATTGGGAAACCGAATTGGTTTACTTACAAGCGTGGACGGGTTTGGTGGACATAACGTTCTTTTCGCTCGTGGCTTTAAACAAACTAATTACAATAGTATCAGAAAATGTTATGATATAAGCAATTCGAAAAGTTTCATTCGAATTTAGATTACCTATGAATTGTTAACGTCTTCTATTTTACATAAGTATTAAAGTTTTGAGTGGAAATTAAATTTTAAAAAATTTTATCGCGTTTTTAAATTTAAAAGTTGCGCATGCTGCATTGTAGATCATCTATTACTAGTGAGACACTAAAATGAAAACATTGATTGGTAGCATTAACATACAAGCCTGTGAGTATGAAATATTGAGAAACTTGAATATAATTTGATAACGAATCAATCGACAGACCATCGTATATACAAGCAAATGGTTGTCCTGAAAAATTAATAATGGGAGTATCGAAGCAACTTTTTTCAAATTGTTTTGTAACAAGTGTTAATACCCAATATTTCAATTCCAACATAAAACAGGCCCGAATGAATGAAGAAAGGTTGGTGAAAGTGTTTTGAATTCAATCCTTAAAGCAATAAAATTATGAATAGTTTTTTTTTCTTTTGTTTTGGAACTTAAATACTTTCAAATTTGGTTGTGTACAATTTTATGTGTTTTATATATCCAAACTAATAGCTTTAATGTCATTTGTAAATAAATACTATCTAAATAACCAGAACAACGGTTTAGTAATTGATTCATCCTGGATTTCCCTTATTTTCAAATCAGTCACGATTTGAGAAATTTTTATTGCCTCCAATGTTTTATTTTGGAGTTACGCTTAGATAATTTACGAATATCTTTTGCTTCAAATTACTCCAAATTTATTTCCAGGATTGGGAAATCTTTGCATCATGCAACAGAAAGAAGTTCTGCCGAGCTTGATCTGATTTATAACTAATCAACATGTTTGTTATAAAAACCATCATTGGAGTACCACCCGATGAAGATTTACTATTCCATTTATAAATTTTCCGTGTGTCGTTTCCATATTCCTAATGGAATAAATTTTGGTGCATATTCAATCCATGGTTAATAAATCAGCCATTCTACCGTTTTTAACAGCGTCGTCATATTGACATGCAATAGTACGATTCACACTGTATATGTTAAAAACAATTTGCACGAATGGACATTTCCCTGATTGCACTTATGCCTAAGATGTCTTATTTTTTATACTTAATTATTCAAATTTTTTGTAACGATGATCTGTATTACAGGAGTTGAAGTTGTCCGCATTCTCCGCTTAAAAACGATTCAGTATTATTTGTGTAATAATGCATCAAAGTGTAAGCCTATACATTATACAAAGGCTTTCACTTTTGGGTGGATATTTACTGATCGATTTAAATCGTCTGAATGGAGAATGAATCATCAATAACATCAAGTAAGGTCTCACCTTTGTGGTCACATCATATCTTTGCTACCATCTTAGTAAACAAGTACGCTCATAATATAATCTACGTTATTTTTACAAGAGTCAATTTAACTGAAATGTTGGCATCAATATATTTTTTTCAGATAAGATTAGAACTTTGCCGAGTAATAACATTTCCTTTGGCAAGTTTACAACCAAAGAAAATAATTCAATTGAATTTTCTTATACAGTCATGATAACCCAGAAAATGAAAACGTTTCTTACAATTTCCCAAGTATTAGGATTGTTCCCCGTGAAAGGGTTGTGGAGAGCAAGGACGACGGAGTGCTTACACTTCAAACGTCTCTCTTTCCTTAATATTTACAGGTAAACACACCGATAACCATTAACCATTAAAAATTGAAAACGTTTACTATTTGAACTTAAATACTTTTGTAGTTGGGTAACACTTGCCATCCGACAACTTGGAACAATCATGATTATGCATTTTTTAGGCGCAACTTTAATGCCCCGTAGTAAACAGTTAGGAACAACAGACTACTTTACAACCATAGGTGGATTAATCTTCACGTTTTGCACAGGGCCTGTCTCCCAACTTCTGATATTGTCCCAAACCAACAAATTTTTAGTAGCACTTAAAAAACTGGAAGAGTACGATAATAGTTACGGCATCGGAAAAACTAAACAAAAAAGAATGAGGTGTAATTCTTTTCTGCAATACAACCTCATTTTTTATTTCTTTACCATCACCATTCCCATAAGTATTGTGGTGGGGGTTCTGTTATTTCCATCGAATACCAAATCATTCGATCGATTTGCTGGGCAGCTTTCAGAGAAAGCATATGAGCTACCATTCTCAACGCTTGGGATTGACACAACATTATCACTTGTAATGGAATCTGCATCAGTTTTTCTAGTAATTCAATTGGCGTATTTTATAACCTCGCTTGAAAATCGACTTCAAGCCATTGATGATGCAATTTCTGACATGGAAACTGGAACGGAAAATTTAAATCTTTTGCATGAAATCTTATTAAAAAGCAGTTGGGCAACAGGAAAACTTGGAGGAAATTTAAATTTAAAGGGAGATCAATGCTTTTGGAAACAGTTGAGCAAACGGTTTCTTCATTTTGCTGAGCTCTTTGCAGCATTCACGAATTTCGCGGAGGTGTATTTTGTTGTGATTTATCCACTCCAGATATTTTCATTTGTTTGCATGCTCTACGTTGGGATAACGGATGTGCTGGAGTTGAGCGACGAGGAAGTTTTTGTTGCTATGTCGCTGAATCAAACGATGATTTTGGGGGCTTGGAGAATTTGGAATTTGAGTAACATTGGCTCCGGCCTGGAAAATATTAGAGAGAAAATGCTAATGCGGACGCTTTCTTTTGACGAGGAGCAAATTGAAAATGAGAGAGATCGATGCCAGGTGAAGTGTCCTAAAAATAAATAGTACGTATGATTAGAAAAATGGTACATTTAAGTTGTATTGCGTTTTTATTTCAGTACAAAAAGCTGGTGCAAATAATGCAGGCCATACCAATTCAAGTGAAAGCTTGTGGTCTGTTTACTGTCAGCAGAAGTAACATTCCTTCGGTAATACATTAATTTGTTTTTTCTCAATTTTTCAAATATTATAGAAAAAGTTCTCAATATATCTATAACATCTGAATAACATTTACTTATTTACAGATAATTTCGGCTATTGTGTCTTACATAATTGTTTTGCTTCAGTTTAAAACGGGAGGAAACACGGGCACTATTTCTAATACGAACAACACGGCTACCATTGAATAAGTTAAGACATTTACGAACAATTTGTTGCAGATATTTACTAGTAATTAGACTGTATTATTTTAAATATTTTAAGCAATGTATATTTAAAAATAAATTTATGGATGACTGAATAAGAGTGTTGTGAGGAATCCCAGATACTGTTCAATAAATTCTCCGAACGTTGCTCGTGTCAATGTATAAAACGGATACGCAATTTTTAAATTCAGTTTTGGACAACTTACTATAACCTTTCTAAATAGGGAGCGTCTTCTTGTCACATTTTTGCTCTTATGCAGAAGCTTTCTATACAATTCACTAATTTTTCCCAGTTTATCGCATTCTTGATAGAGCAGGGAAGTCACGACAAGAATTGCACCAACCGTCAACATAATTCCCATAGGACCCACTGCTAAAACGACGTGGGGTACACGAATCAATACATAGCTAATCCCAACCAGGATCACCATTAGCCCGGCATGATGCGCGGAAATGAGCGGTGAGGAAAAACTGTTATTTACCAGCACAGTGAAAATTTGATGGATTCTAATAACTGAAACGACTTCTTTATCTTCCAAAACTCCAAATGAACTGGTTTGAATCAAATATTTTATCCTCCCATTTGTTTCAATTTGGGGTTGAATTTGCAATGGAACTATTGATGAAATGCTTCTAAAGTTAAAAGCATATAAAAAATTGGCCCGAGAAGCATAACAAACACAGCGCTTGCTCCACACACAGCCGCCCAGCAAAACAATATAATTACAGGGAGATGTTGAAGATCTGGTGACACATCCACCTCTAACCAGTCCTTAAAAATAGCGTGCACTGGCTCAAATTCGTGACAAAAGCAGTCGCCGTAGCAGATAGGCAGAACAACCGATACGAAATAAACAATGAAAGCTAAAACTTGTGATTCCTTGACCACTTTTTGTTGTTTAGAATTCAATTGTAGTCTTCGTTGTTTCAGCAAGTCATCCATCCAGTTGCAAAAGAGAAAGGTTTGGTTGAGAAAGTAGATAATTTCCGGGTCGTGTGCGAGATTATGATAGCCTGCTCCAGCTAGGAATCCAATGCCACAAGATAAAACCCATCCTGTTATGTTTGTCACGAACTGGGAAGGGGAAAGAGAAATCGGGTTGCCATCATCGTCATGCTGGAATAGTTGTGAGTAAGAATAATATGCTAGAATAGTGGGGTAAAATGTTCCAGCGTATGTAACAAATTTAACGTTCCATTTTAAGAATTTTTTGCACTGTACAAGTTTCTGCAACTTTGGGTCCCATTCCATGAGTAATACACAGTTAATGTATTTATTGAAGTAAAGTCGCCATTTCAAGCTCGAAATCATGAAGCGGGTAATAATCATTTTGATTCTGGGAGGAAATGAAAGTATGGTAAAAAACTTTATTTTTATTTTGAGGGAACAGCAGTTTTGGAACTTGAAAACGGTGATTTCAACTTCTGGAATTGATGTACAATATTATTTATCAAAACGTCACCCATTTTCAAAGCATTCAAGTTACAAAAGTGGATCAGTTAGCCAAATTAAATTTAAATTATGTATTAGCAAAGACTTAAATAAAAATGGTCTCGAATAGAAAACCTACTTCATTGTATTTGGTATAGAAAAAAGTAAGATTTTAAATTGATACTGACTTCCATCAATTGTCATCGACTAGCCTTCATGTTTTTGTGTAAGTGGAAATAATTTTCAAGATGAATAAAAACGTTTTGCTAGATCATTTTCATGTTGTTCATAACCTGTGATAGAAGTCTCAAAGTAAATTGCAAACATTACGAAAATTTCAATGAGCTATTATGCGTATTAAATGTTACATTTTTTTAGAATTTTGAGACAGTTTAAGCAGACATATACGGTTTAGTTGTAATAATCTAATTATTTTAACAGCGGCCAAACTTGGAGTTCTGATAAAACCATTATCGTTTTGCAACGGCAGTTAATAGCTATAATTGTATTAATGGTTTAGCCTTTACTTGCATGAACCTTCGCGTGTACCACGAAAGTAACATCAATAAAAAGGATTTTAACCAATAACAAATACAGTCAGGGCTCAGCGTGCAAATTTGCCCTATCAAATTTGCACCCCCCGGAGTTCAATTATGCACTCCACGCACTTTTTGACAGTCAGAATTCTTATTCGATGTTAGGTATATTCCAAGATAAAATTTGATTTTTAATTGATGCCAATTAAGCACAGTTGACTTTTAAAACTAATAATTTAAATAATTAATATCTCAAGTTCCCAGCGATAGAATTAAAATTCTAAAGCTGAAAAATTTGAACAATCATGTAGATTAAGAACGTAATTTTTGTTTAGGCGTCTGGCCAAATCCCTTGGCGTCCCAGAATCTTTACTTAGTGAATTGGAGTGCGTATTTGCACTCCGGGGGTGCTAATTGGCATTCTTAGGGTACGGATTTGCACTCCGAGCTAATTTGACCAAGCTGACACAAACATTGCGGTCGAATGCATGTCTTAAAAGAAAATTAGGATCATGCACAAGCACAAGCACACAACAAAATGATTCAATTATTATTAGATTATTTTACCTTTTAATTTATTAGTTTGCTTGATTGCGGTTCCGACAAAATTTCCTCTTTACTCGATTCGCTCGTCGTTGTAATTCTTTCAGGTGCGGCTGAATTTCCTTTTTACAACTATACTTAAAACGACGAGTAAAGTTGCAATAGGAATCATTTTAGAAATAAAGTCTAGAAGCCTAACGTTATACAAGATGGATTGTAACTTCAACCGGTTCTCAACATCCAGTGATGTACTCTGAAAATGACGAAATTATTATTACTTCAGCTAATAATATAAACACTTTAAAGTCAATAGTAAAAATAATCTGATCCTGAATGCAAAAACTTTTACTTTCTCCCGCTAAATGCTTTTCCCAAGACAATTTCTCTGATTCGTCTGAGGGTTAACTATTTATCTTAACTTTTCTTCCTTCCAATACATACATACGTACAAGACGATTTCTGGCTAACTCATCCTTAACTCTAATAGCCATAACGACTCATCTTAACTCAGTCCTCAGCTCATTTCACTCCCTCATTAAACCATGTAAATCTGAACTTAACTCACAAGCTTAATCAAACAAATGGCTTAAGAATATGATTGCATTCGTGTTCGTACCTGAATGTGATTTGCCATATAGTAACGGGATTCTTGACCATTATATATGAACTGTGTCAAGGTTCATTTAAAAACAATAAAAACTGTATTAGCGCTAACGCCGTTAGCGACAAAACACTATATGACATCATACAGAGCATTCCATTTCTATGATTAAGTCTTACTACCTCAATTATCATCTTTCTACTTGCCTTGGTTGAAGTTATCACGATAAGTTTAATTGTGGTACATATAATACCCAACAACATGTGCATGCTTTCACCCACCTCATCCATCCAAATCAATGGGAAAAGCATTTCCGGAACTTTGGAAATTGAGGCTATTCCTTTCACACGTTTTAGAATTAAATTGATCTGAATTCTTTTGCTCGCTTGCATTATTATTCCGGTCATCTAAAAACGGAATAAAACAATATTATTTGTTTCACCACACTTAACGACAATAATTTGGATTGTACTCAAGAAAATATACAGGCTCAATGTCCAAGAAAGTTTCGTGTTCCGAACGAACTGGCATCAATCCACTTTCTTCGAGATATTGCGGATCCGCATCCAGAAAGTATGGTGTAGACATTGCTACCGGCGCACTATCTCGACAAGGTCCAAGATCCAAAGTTCCCTTTTTGAGACATTTATCTGGCTCGTGCTCCATATTGGGACAGAAACAATGATTTTCATTGTTTTCTCTAGGATCTGCTAACACACTAGGCGGAACTGTGAACCGATATCCTTTTATCCCTTCGAAGTCTATGCTCTGGTTGTAGGATAGATACAACGAGCGACATAAATCTGAATTGAACAGTTTTAGTACTGTCCGTTTCTCAACGAATGGAGAGAATATTGTTCCGTCAGATCCTTGAATTTTGTTACATTGAGATGACTTTGGCCAGTAAGATAACTCGCTTTCATTTTTATATTTGAGAATCGTGCCGAATTGCGATTTATCCGAAACCCCTCGAGCTACTGTGTAAGGTCCCTGAGCACTGTCATTTTGCTATAAAAACACAATAAATATTTCTAAAATCGGTTTTTGCCACAAATTAAATGGAATCTCAAACCCTTTATTTACTCCAATCAGAAGTCCAAAAGTATTGTTTAACACTAAAGTCAATCCAATATCAGTTTCAATTTGTTGCAGAAATGGGACGGTCCACCCTTTAAATAAAATTTCCTCTACCGTTCGTCTAATAAATAGAGATTCCTTATATTGAATAAGTATCATGTTTGCGAATGAATCCATTGGCCATGGAAGCTCGTTGTTAATTTTTATCGCTGCAGCCTTTTAAATAAAATTGTTTTATTACAATTTCTAATAAAGTACAATATTAGTTTTTGAACTTTTATTACTTACAACATATGGTGTATTGATAATTATGATTTCATCCTGGAGCTTCAAGTCTCCCGACAACTGTTGTTCAAAATGGTAGGTGAAATGCTCTTTATAAGTTACTGTGTCAGTGTCTTCATCATGGTGAATATTAATTTTTGTCCGATTCTCTCGAAAAACATAAGGACCAACTTCCAAAAGTTTTGGGCGGAAACCCCTTTGAACTTCTTCTGAATTAGTGACGTTGAACAGATAGACTTTCAAATGAATCGGCACTGGTGGATGAATCCATGCAGAATACAATTCTGGGTTGACATCCGGGGAGATAACTGCTTTCTAAATTGGGCAATTCCAGTTCGTAAAATTTGATTTGTCGAATTGATACTGATTAATTTTGTTTTACTTACACTCAAAATTGCATGACGAATTACGTAAGGAATCACAAACCATCCAAATCCAAACATTACAAGTAAAATTGTTAGAACCGCGACAAATGCTGGATGTAACACCCGATTTTGGTTAATTTTTTTCAAAATGCAATTGTTTGAAGATAGATTCTCACTAATCATGGCTTCTATTTCCATGTCGGAATTGTACTCCATCTTCGTCAAGACGTATGTGTGAAGGGAACTTTATTTTTCACCAATTTTCCTTATACAGCTTCTCATTGCAATGACGAAGCCAAACTGATCTCAGAACAAGGAATGAAACCTAATTTGTACTTTTATCTCAATTTTATTCCCTTGTTTTCTTTAGGTAGTCACTATATGCTGTATTGTTTGGCATTGCATTACTAACCCAAGACGCTTGGAAATATCCAACCAAGGATATGGCAATAAGAGGTCTTAACAAACTTGAATCAGGAATTCCTTTTGTGGAGGCGATTGCTAAAAAGCCAAGCACCTTTCTTATAATACTAGATTGAATACTCTTTGTTTGAAAAATTCAACGTTGAGAAGATAATTATTATGTACCTTTAGGTACATATTAAGAAGACTTTGTGTGCGTCGTCCGTCGTCTGTCGTCCGTCGTCTGTCTGTCAACACGATAACTTTCGAGCCGTTTGACTTTTTGAAATTCTGTCTTCACCAATCGATAGATGGGTTATCTTGGGTCACGGGAACAGGGTCAAATGATAAGCGCAACTAAACTGATAAGCGTCATATAGCTTTATGATACATCATTCGAAAGGTATTGCTCTACTGATGATGAATATGCATCGCAAATTCAAATCAACTTCCGGACAGGGTCAAAGGTCACGATTAATGCTCAAAATGACCATTATAGCTTGTGATATACCATTCGAAAGGTAATGCTGTGCTGACGGTGAATCTGCATTGCAAATTCAAATCAGAAATTTCGAACAGGGTCAAAGGTCATGCACTTTCAAATGACACACTTAGGTGTGATATATCATTCGAACGCTAGTCCATTGAGGATTTCACTTATGACACGTTTTTTAAGCCGCAAATTACATCCGCTAAAGGTACATCGCTACATCTCTGATTGTCGGGTTTATTATTTCTTAGGTATGTCAAGCCAACCTGTGAATCATTCCAATCATGCACATATGAAATAGTCGGTTCTCACGATAAGCATGCATTGTACACTACTTGCTGCTCGTGGTAAACACATTTTTATCCATTTCTCCTTATTCGTGGAGCACAAGACATGAATGAAAAGTGGTTTTAAATCAGGAATCATGGGACATGCTGAGAAATAACTGCTTTCTATATTGTTCGATTTCTACTTTGTAAAGGTTGTGGGATATTATATCTGAATTCAAATGGTTAACCTGCGTTTTACTTACACTTTGAATTGCCTGACGATTGACGTACGGAACCACAACCCATCCAAACCCAATTAGTGCAAATAAAATTGAAGAACTGCCACGGTCACAAAAACAAATGTTTGGTTTAAAACCTGATATCGGTTAAAGGTTTTCAAAGTATAACGGTTTGTGGAATGATTCTCACAAATCATGGTTTTTAGTTCCATGTTGGAATTGTGCACCATGTTTTACAAGAATTTTGTGGAAAAGGGGGGTTTGTATTACAGCGAGGTTTTTTGCAACTCTGCAGCTGCTGTAGCGACACAGTTAAACTGATTTTATAACAAGCGGATAAATCCAATTTATACCTAAAAGCGTTTAAGAAGAAATGGTAACACTTCACTGGCACTCGTGAATTGTTGGCATTTTTTAAAACTCTGCCCTACTTAATCTGAGAATTCAGCATGATTCCAATCTACTTTCAGAAAATGGTAATAAATGATCTTAACAAACTCGTTTCTGGAACTCATTTCATCATGGAATGTAGTAAAAATCTAAGCAATTTCATTATATGATTGGTGTGACTACCAGTAGGGAAAGACTCTCAAGGTTGTTCTACTTAACAATGAGGTACGTTTAACCAGCATGCAAAACCACTCGAATGTTCTTCGAAAACTTGCACTTGTACGTCTGAAATGAATTGTTCCTACGTGTTAACATTATTGTTCATTGCTCGTGGGAAACACACGTACCAGGTATCAGTGGACACCGTCAAATTTATAATATTTGAGGATTGGTACGAAGCGAAAGTTCCTAACAAAGCATTGGCTCAATTAGTTCACCAATGAATGTAATAATGAATCGAAATTTGTTTTACCTGACAAGAACTAATTGGTGACACTGGAATTGTAAGTCTTGCCTTGAGTGATTTTCATCTTGCTTAATATAGATGCATCTATTCACCAACATTTAATAAATGTAGAAGAGACTGCAAGGTCATAGTAAAAGCAGGGCAATAAATTTTATTCTTGACAGTGGGAAAAACTCATTATTTATATCTGCACAGTAGAATGTGTAATTTCAGGTCGGAAATTTAGTCAACGTGGAACCGGTCGGCATCCGTAAGTTTCTCATCAGCTGAAAACCATACGAGCTAATGAGGAATTGAAAAGAATTGAATAGAACCGAATGCTATTGAATAGATGCATGAGAAAGTTCTATAGATGAAAACCCATTGCTGCGCTAATTTTATTCCTGGTGAATCTTATGCGAATATTGTAGAACGCGTTGAACTATTCATGATAGTTGGGCTTTTTGGTTAGGAAACGTGTGACATTTACTGTAAAGATAATATATAGACAATAATAGAAGCAGGCGCTTCCAATGGTGAATGGATGACGTTTCACATCCGTTTTTGACTGATTGACTTGCCGTTTTGGCAAAAAATATTAGACATATTCCCCAAGTAAAGATTCGAAAGTTTTTGATATTCTGTAAAATGTGACAGGAATTTAAAAAACCAAAAGGTTGCTAATCTTCAACTTTAAATATTCTCAAGTTTTACGTTGCACTTTAAAACCTTGAAGTGTACAATTTAAATAGCTTTGATTTTTGTTTTCACAATTTCGCACGTATATTTTTGAATTTCTAAAAATATCATTCGGAACATTATTAACAAGTTTATGCATGTAAATTTATAGTTAACATATTAACTATAAGTTTAGACATTTGTGAAAAAATGGTAAAAAAGTCCGATTCTTTTATTGCCTTCAACAAAAAATTCAGCTTTACCTAACCAAAACCCCCAACTTCAACGCATAGTTCAATGCGTTTTATAATATTAGCGTAAGCTTTGTCAGGAAAAAATTGCATTGAATGAACTGTATATAGCGTATGTTACAATGTTTTTACCAGTAATAACGTTGTATGGGGAAAAGGTACTGGAGTTGTTCAAAAACTACCCATATACCTATTTCAATTAGTTCGACATCTAAGTTGAAACTATTATAAGGTCTACTTAATTGTCCTGAAAAAATGTTTAACACAGAAAGCTAGATGATAATTAAAATTTATTTAAATGTCCTCTTAAACCACTTCCTTCGGATTCACGCTCGTATAATTTTACAACTTTATATAGGCTGAGACAAGTTGTTCGCGTTGCAGCATTGAAAAGCGTATATGTGTTGTGAGCACATCGTACAGCGGGATCGGGCTTGTTAAAACCCCCGTTAGAGTACACAGGCACCGGATACACAGATTGTACAGCTACTTGTGCTCGTGGTAACACGACTGTTATCCATTTGCTCCCTTGTTCTGGTCTTGTAGACAAAAGACATGGATTGAAGAAAGTGGTTTTTTGAGCAAGAATCAATGAGCAAGATTGGGACATAATATTCAATATTATTTTATTTGGGGATTCGTTTTCAGTCAAATTCGTAGATTATTTTGGCCAGTTCCACGTTTTAAGTTTTTAATGGCATTTTAAGTTTTCGTGGTGTGTACCTTGATCGATTTACAGATTTAAATTTAAATAATAAATGAATGTAAAAGAAATGCCTGAAATATTTATAGAAGTCAAAATGGGGGAAATATTACCCATACATGTTAAATCAAATTCACACACACAAACTTCTTGCTGGAAATAAAATCAAGCTGAAACCGGTTAGCATTCTTCAATTTCCCAACGGTTCACATAACATTGATCCCAAAACAGATATTGTATCGGTCCACACAATATGCAGCAAGGCTACCTTGTTGACGTCACAAGATACATAAACTACTCGCTTTGTAGAATATTTTTGCATTCGATTTGTGTGCCATTAGCTGCATTCCATGTATAAGAGGAATTGCTTGAAGTGGGATAATAGAGAGATGTTGAAGGAAAACATATTATTGTTTTTCAAAAACAACCCATATCTTTAACAAAGTTGGACGTCATAGTTAAAGCTCTTCTCATTTTACTTACTCCAAAGAAATGATCAACAACGTTCATCTAACAGCCCTATTCAACATTTTATTAGCATTTGTGTATAATTTTTTTTGGTTCATTTAGTTCATCGGCTGTGCATTCACATCGCACGTAGTCTTGCAATTGAAATCTACAGAATCAGAAGAACCAGTTGCTTCACCGATTTACCCATTTTAATTGGCTTGACTTGATGCTTCACTGGAACAGTGCCTTTTTGATAGTTTTCTGTTCAAACTCCGATTTGAGACGTGTAAAAACGAAGCTAATCAAATTTGCACATTTTTTATTATTTAATATTTATTATAACACGTATGTTGAATGTAAATATATCATATGCATGTACATAAAATTTGATCACCAATTGAATACAAAAATACTAATTAAAAAGATGTATAGCATTTAGGCTTTGGATGTAATGTTACGTTTGAAAATAATCCTGTCAAGGTATTTCATACGATTTTCGAGTTCTTTTTTGGTTTATAAACGCATTGTTCTATGATTGCTCTCAAACCACATTATAGTTCATTACCATTTCTGGTTATTGCTTCAGCTGCAAAGAGCCTTAAATTGAATATACCTAAGTATAATTCCTAAAACATTTCGTGCTAATGTAAATGGTTTTGTCTATTGTCTAATTGTGCTCAACCATTAATATCTTTTGCTACAATCTTATCAAATTTGCAAAGGCCTTTATTGCAATAAAAATATAGGTGTAGCGTTTTATTACTTTTAACAGTTTATCTCCGAGATCCTTTATAGTTTTTGAAAAAATCCTTCACGTTGTTTTTATAATTTTTCTACCAACTTAAAGCCGGTTTCGTATCATTATCGTGCATATTACACACACACGAAGCTTCTTTGCTGATTCCAACGTCTTTTCTTATAACGTCTCTTCCTTCAATAAATACCAGACTCATTCCAGCCAAATTATGCCAATCCATATGACAATGGAAGAGCCAAACGCCGGGTTATCTTGCAAACAAATCTGATCACGACTCAAAAGACCGGTGTATCGCCGCCAGATGAAATATCGAGTGAGAAGGTCGAGCGCAGCTAATGGAGGCCTGCGAGTGTTGGGCCACAGACACTCTGGCTGCGTGAGTGCTCTCTTTTTTTTTGACTAAGATACCGTTCAGGGGGTGAGATTTCCTGGCATGCATTCCGCTATAATTTTACCATGCGTTCCTTACCCAGCAGCGCCACCCACAAACACCAAAAATGATGACCATGGCAAATGAAGCGGATGATTTCCTTTGAAGTTGTTGTTTATAATGAGTTGAATAACATTTCCATAATTCACTTCCAAACTAAAAACCGAACTAGGAAGGGTTTCCCCTTCAATCACACTCATCAACAATGGTTTGTTTTTCGGAACCGCAAAAGGGGAATTATTAAAGGAACCTCTTCTTACATTATCGTTTCCGATTACAAAGTTAATATTCACCGTGAACTCTTGATCTACATAGTCTGGTGCTTGAGAGCCGTCTATTGGAGACAACTCCATTTCATTGAGGTAAACGGGCTTTTTGTAATAAAATTCTGCTTGGTTATCATTATTTGTGAATCTTTCCCAAGTTTTTAAAACATCGTCTCCATCATAACAGTTTATTACTCCTGTCACTTCTCCAATCAGCGCCTCCGGATATTTGTTGATATTTTCACCACCAAGTAAAAGAAATTCGGTTCTCATTTTTGCTCGTACTAAATATCTACTTTCGTGTGTTGAACCGCTTCCACACTGAAAAAGAAACGAGTATCGCTGCCCAGCTGCAATACATGCAACATCGGGATAAGTTGGGTAAGACTGTTTTACATCAACACCATCCACCTCAATAGTTTTCAGATTGTGGCCATCGATGGAGAAATTAAAAGACGCTAATGATGCCGCAATGTATAAAATCACACGAATAACGATTACGAGTGGTTTAATAAGTTTCTCGAAAGGTTGAAATCAGGTCTTCAGTTGCTTTGTTATTGTCGCGATTGAGAATTCACTTTTCCGCTCCCCGCGAATGTCACAAAGATAGCGCGGACCCATGCCATTCGATTAGACCAGCGTCGGGAGAATTTGGGAGGATAGCTTTGGCAGTGGAATGCGAATGTTGAGCGATAACCAAGGGAAGATCACTTGTCTATGTTCGATGAGCTGTGAATGAAATACCGAATCACTATCAGATAAAGACGATGGCCACAGATTCTCGTTCATCATAAGTAAAAATGAGAGGAGATTTCCGAATGGATATGTGTTAGTGCGAGAAGCGAGATAGAGAAGGCGAGTGAGAGGTTCATCTAAAGCGGTGGTGGTTTTAGAAAGAGTGGCGCGCCGCGGTGTATGGTAAGTTGGTATTCATGGAGTGCGAGATCTTTAGTGTAATGGACGAGAGTGAGAATAGGAGGAGATCGTTCGTAACTTGATGCGGGTGTAATATATGACGGAAAAAGTATGAGCGATGATCTAGATGAGCGAAGCTCTGAGAGAATTATCGTGTATGGTTGTGAGGAATTAAAGAAACATAGCGGAGTTATAAGTGATTATCATGCCGACAAGATAGAGGAGTAATGATTGCCCAGGATATTGAGCGCGTGAAGCGCTGTCTGGAGAGACGCATGAAGCGTGGGCTGGGAGATTGGCCGAATAGCACGGCTGTTAAGAGCGAACACTGAGGTAAAAGCGGCCAGTTGTGAGGGTGCGTCTGCGAATCTCTGCCGGGGCGAGGCGGGCTGGCGTGGATGTTTGAACGTACACCGTCTTACAAATGGTGTCCCTTTTTGGGTGTATCCCGTGCCAATGAATACTCGTATTCTGTCCATCCTGAATGTTATTAATTACCAAAATTTCCAAAGTGTCACCTTCTGTTGCCTCCAATTGTGGACCTGGAAATTGTCCATTAATTCCAAGAATGTGGGTTTTTCGTGTTCCATCAGGATTACCAGAGAAATACGATATATTGAATGTGTGGCGCACGATTTTAGCGTCAGACTTAAAAATTACCAGTATAAAAATCAATAAATAGCTTCTGATATTCATGTTGCAAAATCAGGCTCAACTCGATACGACTGGAATGTTTCATTATGCTACTCTTGGCTCAACTGGAAGACTCCTCTAAAAAGTTAAAAGGTTCTTTTTACCTCCAAATTATCCAAGGATAATCTCTCAAATTATGAAACGGAAGGGTTGAAATGTCGCAAACGTTAGAGTTATTAAAATTAAGTGTAGTAGCTTCTCCTCATTGTTTATTGTTTATGAGCAGTTTTTTATGAAAATAATTGATTACAGATGCTGCTCGTGCGTAAAGAATGTAAACCATTTACTTGGTAATTTTTACGATAACATTTTAATATGAACGATAAATACTAAAAATTGTACTCATAACTCAGTGTGGTGGTAAACAAAAAAACAAGGTAAACGAAATGAAGCTTTCATGCGCGATGTATGTATAATGCTGTAATGTGAAAAACATTCGCTACCTTTTGAGTGGTTAGCGAGGCGTGATAAAATGCTAACAACTGCCAAGGTATTTTATGCGTCGTTGTGAAGCACATTCCATTCAATTGCATTTGCTGTCTAGTTCAAACCATTTGGGTGGTTTAATGATAAAAATGATAACGGCTAATTACGGTCAGTCGAGACAAGTTCAAAGCCAATGCGATCCAAATTTTTCATTGCCATATAAAAACAATATTTTGGTAATGAAGATACAATAATATTATTTATCTTCGCCTTCCGTGTTTTGCGTGATTTAAAAAATGAGTTGGTGCACAATCTATAAAAAATAGCAAAATATTTCATATTGTTGCAAGTTTTAAAATCTTCTTTTCTGCTAAATAAATGCACGGTAAAGTGACAAATATTTATAGTTGGCTAACTAACAGTAGGTGGTAAGTAAACCCGACAAATGCCGAGATGGTAGCGATGTCCTTTAGCGGATGTAATTTAATGCAGCATTAAAAAACGTTTCATAATGTGAAATCCTCAATGGACTTAGCTTTCCAATGATATAGTCCACCACTCTAAGTGTGTCATTTGAAAGTCATGACCTTTGACCTCCGGTTCGAAATTTCCGCATTTCAATTTGTAGTGCATATTTATATAATCAGCACTGCAGTAGCTTTCAAATAGTATATCATAAGCCTATGTTGGTTAATTGAAAATACTTATGGTGACCTTTGACCCCGTTCAAAACCTCTGATTTGAATTTGCAATGCATATTCATCCTCAGCACAGCGCAATACCTTTCGAATGATATATCATAAGCTTTAATGCGTCATTTGAAACATTAATGCGCTGACCTTTGAACGCCTGTTTCGGAAGTTCTGATTTGACATTTGCGATGCATTATTCATCAATCAGTAGAGCAAATACTTTCGAATGGAATGTAAATCAATAGAACTATATGTGAGCTTATACAATTTAGTTGCGCTTATCATTTGAACCCTGTGTCAGCCGTGACCCAGATAACCCATCTACAACTTAGCCCTCCGCTTTGAACCTTATCTATCGATTGGTGAAGACAGGAATTTCAAAAATGTCAAACGTTTCTGAAAAGTTATCGTGTTGACAGACAGACGCACGACGACGACGACGGACGAGCATACAAAGTCTTTCTAATACTGTACCTAAAGGTACATAAATACGTCAACGTCGCAAACCTGTTCAACTGTAGCTCGTAGTGGGCAGTGATACAGGAATTGACCCAGCCCCAGCAATTAAATAGCTAGAAGGGTGCTTTATGTTGTGGATGCTTCAAATAGTTTCATTTCATTACATTTGTTGGCACTCTCTATTTATTTTTTGAATGAGAACAACCAGTCAGCCACCTCTCACGGCAGTAGCGCAACCCTACTTGTACCTACAGCGTTTTGGATCAGTTGATGCTGTTCTTCAATGAGTTTACGCTACAGAAGTTTATGCCAGTTCCATTCGTAGCAGCTCAATGAAGTTTCCATATTGAGTTCAAGAAGCTTTCAAAAAAAATGGCTTTAAAAAGTTTATGGGGAACATGACTATCTTAATATTTTATGTTAATTGGCCAGAACTTGAATACCAAGGTTTTTTCATGAAGGAAGGTAAACGTCAGTAACTTTTTTCATTTTATTTCATGTAACCAACATTCGTGAAATAAAGTTCCAATAAAATATACAATATTCAAAACTTTACTGGACTCATTCTCGGAATATATACCCTATATCACTTTGTACACTGTTGATGAACATTTCTATATGAAATAGAGTGCAAAACTAACACCCAAATGAATTAGGAATACTGGTCAAATTTCAAAATTTGAAATGGTTAAAACAAAAAATAATTAACAAAAAAACACGGTGAATTTTTTCCTGCTAGAGAAAATACTGCATTCCGGAAATCGCGCGGCGATTTAAAAATCGAAGCCACCTCGCAAATGTATTGCTCTGGTCCGCTACGGCAAGCCTTAAAACCCATTATCTCTGGTGGCATGAGCGCCCCTGTTCTCCACAATCAGTATCCTTCTTGCAAAAATTGCCCCAAAAAAAAGGGAAATCGACATCAAGCGCAATGCTCGAGGGACCTCCTCGCTGGTCAGGTGCCCCGGCCGCAGCGGCCCTTGCATTGGCTTAACTGATAGCTGGGATACGACGTACCAAAATCTATTCAGTGAAGACTCAACTCCCGATCCCACGCCTCTCATCTGTTTGAATCGTGGCTCCCAGAGCCGATCGACTGCTCCCACGCATAGTTTGCCGTGCTAAATTGATCATTTCTGGACTGCTAAAGTATAGCCCATTTTTACCCCAGTGGGTTCTGCCTTGATGCTTTTCTATCTAAAAATCATTACATATTAAACAAAATTCAACGGTTTCCTTCATATTTCATCTAAATCAAACAATCCTTTAAAATTTACCAGTGCTTGAAGTAATGCTTGCGTTGTGCCAAGTCCTGTTTTTGGAATTTTTAATCGTTCAGTTCTTCCAGCTAATATCCACTCAATTCCGACTGATTCCTCGTTCCGGTTAACGGCTAGTAACCCTGTGGAAGGCTTAATGAACCGAAAGAGTATACCAGTAAGGTAAAACTCAACAGGGTGGCTATTCAAAATGTTCTGCATTGTTTCAATCGCAGGGCCCAACTCACTGAGGAATGACCACTTCTGACTCATCTAGAGTTACGGAGTCAGCTCCCTGATCCCAAATACAATCATTGCACGAGTTTGTCAACATTTTGTGTGAAAATCCAATGGATGGGGAACAAAATTTTCCATGTTTCATATTTTCATGCGTGAATAAAGGAGTCTTTCCAAAAACCCAGGTAACAAATGACATCAATGAATACCATTGAAGTAAATGTAAACCAAAGTCCATCTTGTATTTATTCATCAGCTCAATATAATATTTAAAAAATGACGCTTTGGTCGCTGAAACGTCAGCAATAAAATGAGTCTCACAATTCCCCACTGATTCTGTTGGAATCACATTAGTTTTTGATAGCACTACTTGCCCAGCACTAAGAAACCAAAAAAAGTGGAAAAAGTCTGTGTTTTTGCTGTTTTCACTAGTTGTCACATTGTTTAGCACCATTTTGTCTGCTACGGCAACATTTTGGGTGTGAACTTTGTACTGAGAAATGGTTCTAATTGTCACCTCATAAATAATCCCAAGAAGGCCCAAATTAACTCGAAAAGCATTCATGGACACTCGATGAATTTTTTCGTTTATTTGTACAATATTGCCACGTCCATCTACCATCGTCAGCCCGATTATTTGAGAAGAGAGGGTCGTTTCTCTTGTTAAACTCGATCCGTGAGCTCCTGTCGCAATTGCTCCACCCACTGTGATACCTCCATAAGCTGGCATACCGTCCAAAGCCCGACCAACAAGGTCGAGATGTTTCGTGAGTTCGGCCAAAGTGGTTCCAGCACCACTTTTGGCCAATCCAGTTTCCGGGTAGTAATTGAAATGATTTATTTTCTCCATATTTATTGGTAAACCGTCGGTACAAATGATGTCTGTAATGGAGTGAAGATGACCAAGAGGTTTTAAGGTGATGTTACGAACCATAGCCTCCTGCACGATGTGCTGGATGTCAAATAATGAGGTTGGGGTAGCCGGAGAATATGTAGCGTTGCAGAAAATCCCTTTTTGGTATGAGTTATAATGGTAGCCGTTGTTTGTAGCCTTTTTAAATTCAACCATTGAAGCTACTGCCGGAATAAAAAAGAACGTGAACATGGTTCTCACTAGTTTACCAACGAAATTCATTGTTAATTCCTTATCCAAGTAGGATTTAGTGCGACGAGCAGTTAAACTAGATAGTTGAGCTTTAATTATGTGGCCAATAAATTGATTTATAGTATAAAACGTATGGGTTTGTATACCTTGTTTTAAAGCAGAACAAGTTGAACAAGGTTTGAGGTAGATAAAACTAAATCTGTGAAAAATGATATGATCAAATGTGAGGAAGCTGGACATGAGCGAGTGGAGACTCTTTCAATGCTACTGGGTCAATTTGTTGAAGAATCTTCAAGTAAATTCTGTTAAAAACAGTCGCAATATATTATACACATTTAGGTATCTTCAGGAATTTTGTAAACAAGCTCAAATATGTGTTGTAAAGGAAAACAGGCGGAAAATCATGACGCAGATGTTCCCATATCTTTACATGAATAATTCGTTGACTTTAGCAGAATATGGGGTTTTTATCAGTTAAATTCTCTCCAAAAAAATCTTGTTTGTGGGAAATTGTTTTGCTAGTTTCTTACCTTGTTAAGATGCCAATGTTTGCAAAAAATATTCTCATGAGCAATGAGCTAGTGCAAAAAGGCTCAATTCACAAATTGGAATACAAGTCTTTTTTGTTTTCTTTATGCTACGTACAAATGTTCAACAAGATGAATTCATGGTTTTGTGACGCATGACGGTTTGAACATAAGATACCAACATTATTGCAAATGACTGGTACGTATATATTTTGAGCAAATGTAAGCCACTCTAACCTATTGGCGCTTAGTCATATTTCAGAATTCGAATGGTTGAAAATAAATGGATCAGTTTTCCGATCGTCCATCAGAATGCAAACAGCAGCACAAAAAAGTGCCGGAGGCACCGCAAATGAGGAATTCCACTAGCTACCTGTAAGAGATCGGACACCTAATTTTTATTTCAGTTCAAATAAATGTTATAGAACTAATTGAATTATACAAGAAAATCAAAGATTTCAGGTGGAATAGGTTGAGACATTTGTAATAGGTGCAATAAAGGAATGAGCTTCTACATGTGAAAAGACAGTGATTTTTTCCACGTTTGTATTTTCCGATTAATCAGGAATATTGCACACATCATCTCCACTTTATTCCCAAGAAGGACTTTGAAGGGCTTCGGAAAATCGGAATTTCAGAAAAATGCAAACCATTTTTACATTAGCCGATACATGAACTGAAAAAAATTAGGTGTCTAGTCACTTTCATAGAGTTTGTGGAATTCCTCAAATCTGCTGCTCTGAACTGTATTGCGTAAGGGTTTTAAAGCAGTAAACAACTGACAACTTAAAACTTGTGTATCATATGGTTTACACGCTACCATGCTCGTTTTGATAATAAATGGATTACTGAGAGACTAAAATATCCGTGTGATACTATTCTATTAAAACATTGTGATCCACCTCAGACATCAATTTATCTACAGCCAGTTTATAAATATGAAGTAGCAGAGAGTTTTATTTATCAAGGTCGTGCAAACAGGAGCAACAATCTTTCATTTAAGGAGTTTGCAATGACTTGATCTGTTATTGAAATTCTGACAAGTCTTTCATGACATGATGTTCCTTGTAGTACGTATAAAAACTGCTTTATATTCACATGGAAAGAATTGCAGTTGTATAACTCATGAGAAGCAGCTTGCACTTAAAACCGGCATGGATAGATGGTAAACCCGTGAATTATCTTCATTATTTCCAGTAAAATAATCTATATGCTCATTATTCGTAATATTAGTTGAGGTAGGTAATGACTCTAAAATGCTACAAAGGAAAAACTACTCGCGTGTGTAGAGAGCTTCTACGATGACTGTGCACTTGAATACAATTGCCTATATTTTTTAACTAAAGCAATTAAAATAATATAATAATAGCTGTTTTGTAGCAAATTTAATTAGCTACAATCCCTAGCAAGGAAAAAGCATATGAAGTATTATTGACTTCGTGGCTGATCCTTTTCTGCCGGGTTCTCATGAGACGCTGCACAGAAGTCCAAAAACAAGTTCAAATGTGACAAGTTAATGACATGGTTGTTCTTCGAAAACGAGGCTTTCAAATAAGACAAAATCAGCTGATAGGTAAAAAAAGCTGTAGAATCCAGTGAAGATAAAATGAAGGTCCAGAGTGGTCGTGCCCCTAACATAATGTCGCCGAAATAGATCATAGCTGCAAATTAATTGCATCAGCGCCAACCCTCCTACTTTTCAGCAAGCAGCCAGGCAGTGAAGAAACTCAAATTAAATTAGGCAGGCACGCAACCAGCGGGTGGGGGCAGGGGGGTGCCACTGCACCCCCCTGATTTTATGCAACCTAGGGAATCTAAAAATTTTTCACACCCTTAGATTTCTTTCAAGAATTTACAAATTGCAGACTAGTTCCAAAGTTTTGAAAAACCAAATTGAATTTCAGAGCATTCTTTAATTTGTTTCAGTGTCACCTATATAATTGTTATGCATTCTTCATTCTAGTCAAAGGACTAGAATTGGTTTTATCTCCTTATCTCTTAGGGAAAACAAAGAGATTCTGTCGCACCCCCCAGATTATTGGCAATACCAAACAATACTTTCACTACAGCTCCAGGAAACAGGGCCAAATTGGCTACCTTCAAAGTAGCCTTTTATGCTGTACACATTTGGGTATTGTAAAAAGTAAAAAAGTAGCCATGTTGGATATTATGAGACTCATTTCTAACGATTAAATAAAACGTCAAACGGATTTCCCCATCGATTACTATTTCAGCACATCAATATACATATATGTGCACATATGGGACTCTACTAAATGGTGGGTAAATGTCAGTTTTGGGAAGAAATGTGTTCCACAATACCTATCGTTATAAATAGCTACTACGGTGATAACGTAGCCAATTTGGTGAAGAGGAAGGTAGCTTCTGGTGATAAAGTACCAATTTGGCCATGTTTCCTACAGCTGCATTATAATTGAATACACCATGTCCCTTGGCTACGCTTTTCAACAAATTTTTTTCCAGGGCAAAGAGGGTTTACTAAAGACCTTACGATAGTAATTCAAGAAGCATGTCAACATGTGGATGTCTGCTTTATGGCATTTATTTGTATGTTTCAGACATGACCTTCTAAACTTGCTTTCTTCTTTAAATTAGAACTCTGATTGTTTGTGAACGCCCTAAAACCTAACGCGCTTTGCATTTGCCAATTTTTAATTTTATAAATAATTGAAAACATGTAAGCGAACAAACTGAATAATATGCTAAACCATTTTTCTCGAAACTCATTGTTCAATAATTAGTGCACCTCCCAGAGCACATCGTGAATAAAATGTTATATTGTGCATATTTAAGTAGAAGTAAGTCTTTCTATAGCAAGTGTACTTTGCCAATCCCGTGGCAGCGAAATAAAATCACAGGTGTGCAGAAAATGCATGAAGTATTGCTCGCTTTACTTCCACGCCAACACGAATGTTTCATTCAATTTTTTGTCCCACTTTTTACTTGTTGTTTACTATCATCAATGATGATTGATCATAATGTTACAATCTTGTCGAGGTTGTTTTTGTTTGTATTCGCAAACTTCATGAACATTTTTAGTTGTCTTGATTTTAAATTATGTTAAAAATTTAAAACATGGCAAAAAGAAAGCAAACATTTTTGGATAACTTCTTGTCAAAAAAGACAAGCAGTTCGTCATCAGATTCGTCCCTTCATTCAGAATTATCAGTGACTGCGAAACCTGGTACATTTACCTGACTGAGATGAAACGACTGAGATATTTTGACATGTTAAATAACGTATAAAGCGATTGTGATTTGCTTTGGATTTCAGGTGGGTCCGGGCTACAGACGTCTTCAATACCCCAGGAAATTGGAAGAGAAGAGAACACTGCACATTCCCTGGAACCTGCAAATGCACCAAAAGGTAACCCAAAAACTGGATGGATTTATGTTATTTGTTTTGTCTTTTAATCCTTTTAAATATTGATTTCACATACAGTTGACTTGAGTAGCTCAAATGTGATTGAATTAAATCCAGATGTGTTGGGGATACCACCCAACAATGATCAGGATCCCGAAGAAAAAGGTATAATTATATTTGTGCAAAACTAATTTATTACTGTGTATGTCTCCTAAAGGTTCTACTGTTTGTGCAGTGGATGATCGTCAGACTACGAAGAAACTGGAAACGTCAACGGAAAATTTATCCCAATCAACACTTGCTCCTGAAAGTGCATCACAAATAGTATCCGAAAACGCGTATCAACCTAGTGATTGGGCATCAGTTCAACACGTTGGCAAGAGGCATTTCAATTTTCAGCAGTCGTGGTTTCAAACTTTCCCTTGGTTGCACTTGGACAAGGACATTCAAAAAATGCTGTGCATCATTTGCGTGAATGCAACTCGGTTAGGGCTTCATCGAGCCAACACTGTAAAAGAAGAGACATTTTTGAGTACGGGATTCTGTAACTGGAAGAAGGCAATAGATAAATGTAAGAAGCACGAATCCAGCAACTATCACACAACGTCTTTGAACAAACTTGCTGAGCTCCGAAACGTTCCAATTACTCAAAAGCTCCAAACTGAAGCTTTAAAACTTCAAGCAACCGCGCGAATTTTTTTGCGTAAAATAATTACGTCCATACTTTATCTGGGAAAGCAGGGACTTGGACTTCGTGGAAACGAATCCGATTCTGGAAACTTCTTGGCACTGATGGAATTGCGTTCCGAAGATGTGGACGGGTTGTCTGCTTGGCTACATCGATCCAAATCATTTACGTCGTGGGCAATTCAGAATGAAGTCTTAAGAATTGCGTCCCACTCCTTATTACGGCAAGTCATGAAGAAAATTGAAAATGCAAAGTACTACAGCGTGATAGTTGATGAAACAACAGACTCGTCTGTAAAGGAACAAGTTTCACTCAACATAAGGATCGTCGATGAAGACTTCGAACCTCAGGAATATTTTATGGGGCTGTATGAAACCGAGGATACCACTGGAAATGCTTTGTTTACCAGGATCACAGATGCACTTCAAAGGTTCAACTTGTCAATTGAAAATTTAAGGGGCCAATGCTATGATGGTGCTGCCAACATGTCTGGAAAATTTAAAGGAGTTAAAGCTAAAATTCTGGAACGGCAACCAAAGGCATTCTTTGTCCACTGTTTTAATCACTCCTTAAATTTGGCTCTTCAAGATTCTTCAAAAAGCATAGCTTTTTTTCGAGATATCTTGTGCCATGAGGCTGGGATACTTGTTCGTGCTTCACCTAAGCAAATTGAACATGCTTGGCGGGTGGGGGGACGAAGGGAACCCATTAAAACCTAGACCTCTTTGCCCCACAAGGTGGTCCGTCAGAGTGAACTCCATTGAATCAATCTTGTGGTCATATGAAAGTTTCATGCGCCTCCTTGATGATATATCAACGTCGCAGGATAATGCTGCTACGAAAGCAAAAGGATAGCTTTCACAATTGGAGAAAGGCGAAACGTTACTAGGAATGCTTATAACCAAGTCAGTATTTGAGCCATGTGAAAAATTGAGCAAAGTCTTGCAAACTGAGCAGGCAACAGTATTTGGAGGCGTGGAGGCAGCAGCGCTTACCATTTCGGAGCTTATGTCTATGCACTGGACAGTCTTGAAAGAATTTTGGAATATCATGAATGAAAAATTACAACGTTTGAGCTCAGTTCTCCAGTGCTTTCCCGACAACGAAGTGCTCCAAACCGTTTGAAAACATATGATGTTCCAAGAGTTTTTGAATCTGCAAAAGAAAAACTTTTTTCTTTGTACTATGAGCTTATAGAGAAACTTTGTATGGAAATTAGCAGTCGTTTTGATCAACCTGGAATATTTATCTACACGCAATGTGAAAAGGCACTACTCGAGTATCCAACTCAGACTGACAACTCACACCAGTCAATGCAAGCTGTCTGCAAATTTTATGGATGGAGCTTCAGCAATGTGTGCAAACAGTTGGATCTTTTTCGCACCAGCAGTAGTATTGAATGGAAGAATATTCCTGAAATTGCTAAAGGGTTCAATTCAATGTCACCAGAGGTGCAACAATTGCTGCCATTGGTTGAAGCCTATATTAAACATTTACTTGTGATTCCATGCAGTTCCGCCGGTGCAGAAAGATCATTTTCAATGCTACGTCGAGTAAAATCGTGCCTTCGAAGCTTGATGAACCAAGAGAGACTAAATCACTGCTGCATTTTGAACTCATACGCAAAGGATGTTGGTGGTGTATCCATTAAAAACTTGTCAGTTGATGCGATAATGAAAGAATTTATTTCTAAAGGAAACCGTGCCGCAACGTTAGGAACTGTGTAGATATTAGCACAATAAATAGTCCCTTTGTTTGTTTAAGATTAGTATGAAAAATGCAGCAAGGTTTTGTATTATTTTTTCATGATTATAAATTTATGACAAATGGTAGTTGGAGTACTAATTTCGTAATTTGTGAGAATTTAATAAAGTATTATGCTAACATTTTAAACAAAATGACACACATGAGACAACTTGAGATCATGGTCTGGGATTCACATTTCTACTTTCAATTCGACTCTCAGAAACAAATGACGTAACACATGAAGGAGAGTAGAATTGAA